>JAOBRG010351242.1:0-16208 GCA_027574985.1 Umimayanthus nakama | reverse complement strand
TTGTAGCAGTAGCAATGTTTGTAGTAGCAACAGCAGTAATTGTTGTAGCAGCAGTAATTGTTGTAGCAGTAGCAGTAGTTGTTGTAGCAGTAGCAGTAATTGTAGTAGCAACAGCAGTATTTTATGGAACAGTAGTAGTAGTTCTTGTAGCAGCAGTAATAGTTGTAGCAGTCGCAGTTATTGTTGTAGCAGTAGCAATGTTTGTAGTAGCAACAGCAGTAATTGTTGTAGCAGCAGTAATTGTTGTAGCAGTAGCAGTAATTGTTGTAGCAGTAGCAGTAGTTGTAGTAACAATAGTAGTAATTTAGGGAGTAGTAGTGGTAGTTCTTGTAGCAACAGTTATAGTTGTAACAGTAGCAGTAATTGTTGTATCAGTAGCAGTGTTTGTAGTAGCAACAGCAGTAATTGTTGTAGCAGCAAAAGTAATTGTTGTAGCAGCAGTAATTGTTGTAGCAGCAGTATTTGTTGTAGCAGTAGCTGTTGTAGCAGTAGCAGTAATTGTAGTAGCAACAGCAGTAATTTGTGGAACAGTAGAAGTAGTTCTTGTAGCAGCAGTAATAGTTGTAGCAGTCGCAGTTATTGTTGTAGCAGTAGCAGTGTTTGTAGTAGCAACAGCAGTAATTGTTGTAGCAGCAAAAGTAATTGTAGCAGCAGCAGTAATTGTTGAGAGAGAGATATATATTGTGTGTATGGAAGTAATACAGTTTCAACTATTAGTACTGTTACAACGACATCAAAAATAATATAACAACTATTAATATAGTAGTGATACTAATAATACTAGAAGTTTGAGGCTGTACATATTTTTGTTGGTGGTCCTTTAACTTTTATGATGCTTATTCTCAATTGAACTGATAATGAGATGAAAAATGAAAGTTTTATAAAGTTGTTTATGAAGTTTCAATATATATCAATTTGTGGACTTTCTGAAGACATTTTTTGTTTTGAGATTACAAACTGTATTAGAGAAACAAATAGACTCTGGTCTAAAAGAGGCAGGTTTAGCTTCGATCCACACGATGCCTCCCTTATATCCAAAGGTCTACAACTAAACGTCAGACGGAGGAGCATTCTCCATTTAAATGGTAAATTAAAGTATAAATACATTCAAGAAAAGAAATTTTAACATCTGCTCGAGGTTGAGTTAGTGTAACAGTTAGCACTCAGCTTAAACAAAATCGTGATTTTGTATATACGGATAGTCGTTGGATAGTTAAATCCAGTTTAAAAAAAGAAGAACGGAGAACTTCTACTACTTATAAGGTTATTAGGGATGAGAGCGGAATTATTCACCTTTAAATAGCAATATTTCTGTTTTATTGTTACCTCGTTGATTCACGGTTGATATACGAGCTGAGTCTTTATCAATATGAATGATTCATTTGAACAATGCTGACGATTTCCAAAGCTTATCCAATTATCCTGGGATAATTTCTACCATTGGTCTTACAACAGTGATTCATGATTCCATTTCCAATCCATCCTTATTCTTGAGTTATATTTGGAGAACCAACTATTACTTTTCATTTTCTGTACTTGGCATTGTGGGACTTGATGAACATATATCCTCCAACGGAATCGCATGCGCCTAATAGCACAAGGAGAGAGAGAGAGGAATCGCTTGGTAAATAACTACTGATGAACCGAATGGGTAAAATTTTCTGTTCAAAATATACTTTTAGACGCACGTATAGAAGAATGCCTTAATCGAGGAGTTTCTCAGCAAAGGGAACCAACAAGAAAAACTATAAGGAAATTGAACTGTAGGTAATGCTTTTTGCAGCAGCAATCATCAACTTACTTCAAATGTAAAAGAAGATTTCAAAACATTTGAAATTAATACCTTTGAGCAAACACCAGGCAAGGATGAAAACGTATTGTAAAGGAATAAGCAGACTGCAATTTGTAGTTTGGCAAGTTATGTAATGAACTCAGGTATGAAATTGTTTTACGATAGAGACGACTGAAAGCAATGATACATTCCTCGGTTGTTTTAAAAACCCGCTCTAATAGATTTGGTTTTACAACGGTTACGCATTTTCACTTTTTGATATGTTTTTTTACTGATGATGAGTTCATAAGTCAAACTGGAGGTGAAACACAAGAGCAAGAATAAGTCGGATGCTTCCTCCTTCTTACAGTAATTGTTGTAGCAGTAGCAGTAAATGTTGTAGCAGCAGTAATTGTTAAAGCAGCAGTAATTGTTGTAGCAGTAATAGTTGCAGCGCTGCAGTAGCAGATTTCACTCAAGTTGAGTGCTGAAGCAACATTTTCTTCCAACAAGTACAAATTGGTCTTGTGAACAACTTGTATATAAGGAGAGGGTTTAACAACGTCACGAGTACAGGATCAGTAAAGGTCGTTCTCTTGATATGATCACCTATAACGTTACTCATCTATGTTATTCCTCGGTACCGTTGGAAAACAGATAAAGGTAAAACTGATCAATTCCTCGGTACCGTTGGAAAACAGATTAAGGTAAAATATCAAGGAGGTTTATTACTTGCCAACAATGCCAACTAACCCGTTTCCAAACCTTTGTTTGGAATTCTTGTTTACGTTAAATATTCTCACGTGATGATTAATGGCTTATTGACTTCCTGTTTTAATGAGTTGTAGAATTTCTAATGAGCTTGCGGTGTTTACTGCTACCTAGACCGTTTAGTAGCCAGGTAGAGACAGTCAACCTGATATGGTTGGGAAGAAAATACGCACAAGAAGCCTTGTCTATTTGCATAAATGTATTTTGTTATGTTGTTTGCAAGGTTCAAAGAAAAAACCAAAACTTTTTATATAGAGTTACTTGTTGCATCTTGTTTATGAACGTGTTTGTTTCGGTACGTGATGCTGATTGTTTTTGAGAGAGTGAATTAGTTATTCGACTTGACAAATACAAGCACGTTTTCGTGTTTCACTGTTCAAAACGTTTTACTTCCTTGAGGAGGGGTTATAGAAGCTTCAGCTGACACACTCTGATATTCATTTCCTGTTTATCAGGAGAACTCCTATGCTGAAACTTAAGGAAGCAGTATTAGTTTGCAACATGCATCGACATGATTTTAAGATCGCACCGCGACACCATCAGTTCAGTTCCGGTCCCAAAAATCCGTGGAATGTCTCAAGTTCTAAAAACAACTTGAAGTGTTAACGAAAGGGCACTTTATCCACAGAGAACTCAACTTGCATTAGCTATGCGAGCTTTTGGCACGTTAGTAATCTTGAAAAAATCGTGCATACTAACTGACTGCTTTGAAACTTGTTCTGATAAGTGAAATACGCACAAGAACAAGAATAAAATAAGCACAAAGCTAGTAAGTACAGCCATGAAATAAGAATAAGCTAACATAACATAGAACGCAAGGCAGAAGCCGGTCAGTATAACCTTGTTATAATCATAAGATAACACAAAGCACAAAGTAGTTAGTACATGAAATAAGCATAAGGAAACCAGTAAAACTTTTAAATAAACACAACTGAATGCAAGGCATAAGCAAGTGAGTATAGCATTGACATAAGTATAAGACAAAAAGGTACAAACTTTGTACAAGTATTTGTGTTTCTATTTAGTTTTGCGAGTGAAAACCGGCTTTCAACTGATACATCTGGGCAGTGAAACGTTCAGGTGGTTTCCTTCAACAAAGTCGACTCATATCCACTGAGCTATACTAATGGCCACCGCTCGAACGTTTTTTTTTAAAAAATTTATTGCGTTTGGTGTTCCAGCAGAGCATCGCTATCATTAGTCGAGGATTCAGATCTCAAAGGCCTCTCAGTTAAATGTTCGAAAAAAAGGAGTACAACACAGTGAACATGCCTGCTCATTACGCCAAGTACGTTGTACAGTTGGACTATTGTAACAGTTTTTACTTCAGTCTAGCTCAAAGTGATTGAATGTCTTTTGAAAGAAATAACATCATTTCACAAGTTTACAAAATCCTCATCTGATACTTTCCATATCATATCAAAATCATATCCATTTCAAATCCTGATCTGATTAAATCCCTTTAATATCCCTATCAGACGAAATATCTATCATATCTGTATCTCCCTAGTATCCAAATAGTATTTGAATCATTCCGTATCAGTACCTTATCGAAGTCTATGTTACATCATAGTCTAATTATGCCATATAAATTACCTATCCTTTCCATATTATAGACTTAGTCCTACGGTTATTATAACATACCATATTCGTAATGGGACTCTACCACATGAGCATAGAGTAAGCACCATCGTTTTTCATTTGTTTTAAAGACATATGCGCGTTTAGGACTTTTGTGGCCAATTACAACTCGTAGACTTTGCGCGCTTTTAATACTGCTGCCTTTTTTACAACCTTTCTCTTCCCCTCTTAAGGCCTCCCAAATAAAGATACTATGTAATTATCTGTTTGAATGGTATTTCACACCATTTAACAGCTCCAGTAATTGAACAGAGAACTCTTGAATTCTTTTAAAAGTGCAATAGCCTCCCACTTCGAAAGACCACTTCTTATACAGAAGTGCTGAGCACATTCTCCTTTTCATGTTCTATACATTTTATTCACTTTACAAAATGTCTCCTGCACCGCACTCAAACTCGCACTATGGGCAACTTTTGTGAACATTACGTAAACGAAGTCCGCGGTGTTTTCAGCTCCCCACTTGAGTCACAAGACACCCTCCCACTTTATATCACAAGTCACCCCCCCCCCCTCCCCCCTACCCATCTACACAACTTTGACTGAAGTAGATCCGCTGTCACTGGTAAAAGACAGGGCTGCCATTGTTAATTGAATGTGAAATTCAAGGACTTTACCAGAGCCTCCCAAGAACTTTTTTGAGCAAATTCATGGATATTTTGTACCAAATAAAAATATCTGCATGTTAAAATATTTTCCTATTCGGAACATCAAATCAGCAATGAGTTTAAGGTTTGCTCTTGGGGAAAACTTGGTCTCCGTTTTCTTTTTCAAACATTGTTTTATAATAACATCCGATGAAGATAATTTGATTTTTTACAGTTAAAGGTGAAAATTTTTGCCCATTTCAGGATTTTCAAGGATCACAACCCAAATTCCAGGACATTCCAGGGCCTTGGATTTTCTTTTGCCAATTCCAGGACTTTCCAGGATTTTTACAAGGACCGTGGCAACCCTGGAAAGAGTATTCAAACAAGCAATATGCTGGCTGAAAGACACGTATCAGCGGTCCATAATGGCGGCTCCTGTACAGTACTGCATTGCATCCGCCTCGTCCACAATATGCGCGCGGCGTTACTAGATGTCTGGGGACGAAGCGGGAATGAGGTCAAGTCACTCATCAATTCATTAACTGTGGACCCACTCTTTCTAAAGCTTTGTTTTGAGTGGTATCAGTTACTGTTTTCAGGATTAGGGTCATTGTTGATTTTCATTATCATATTACTTCAGCTTACATGAGTGTTGGTGTCGATCTGTAGTACATACACAAATTTCAGATGCGTTTTAGCGGAAACACCATCACATGTAGCGCATATGTTACCAAAAAAAACTCGCAAGCGGAACGTGAAACAAAGTGTTTTCAATTCTCAGGATACTTTTTAGAATGTTTTAGTATAAAATAGCACTGCTGATAGTTTCATTGCAAGTCTGTAATCTACTTTTTTTTAGTTTTTTTTCCCCCCAACAGAGCAATTAACATTATCTGAGTGGATTATATCGATTCAAACTTGTTTCTTTCTTGTTCACTAAAATTAACCTTGCCAAGTTCAGTTCACTTTAATACCAGAACATTACAAGGTTGCTTGATATATAGACATTTATCTAATCATTAGGCAGTGACATACATGTATGACTCTTCATTTTTTTAGTGAATAGCTTGTTTTGCGGCCGTTTTTAGCGGGACTCCGCATTTTGCACTATACGCACTCCCGTACTCCCTATTTTCCACTCCCTTTTCGGCACTACTCTTTTGGACTCATTTTGAGGCTGTGACAGGACTACACATTTTGCACATTCTGCACTCCGCATTTTCCACAAAACTTGGGCAGACATCAGAAGAGCTGAAAACTCTTCAATAAAATATTATTTTATTGCGCTTTCAAATGACAATTATTCAACTAAGTATTGAACATAATCCGGAAACAAAGCAGTCCTTATTTACATGTACACAAGCAAAGTTCAAGAAATGTATCTCCCACAACTTAACAGTAACGCTGACCCTACCTCTCAAAAGGTTGAAACAGTTGGGTACATAACAGACAGAAAGACAGACAGACAGACACGTACACACACTTATACAAATATTAGACACTGACTGTGAAACACATCGACAGACAAAAAGGAAACTGAGAAGAATTTTGTCAAGGTAGAAAAAGGCTGATAGAAATGAAAGCCATTAGAAAAGGCAGTTGAACTGATCAACAGAAACAGACAATAACATTTACCGGCGACAAAACAGGTGAACACTGACTTACTTACAGACATACATACACGTGATCACTGAAAGTTGGACAGGTGATCACAGATGGACAAACAGAAAACGAACAGATACAGCGACATCAGAGATGTGGTAACTGACAAACAGGAAAGACAAGCACGTGGTCACAGCCAACTAATACAAAGATGAACTTGCCATGTTCTACAACAACAGTCAAAGAGCTAACTGTTGTCAGGAACTTAAAAACGCAAACACAAATAGGTTACAAGAGCAGTAGCATTCGCTGGTCGAGAAAGGAAACACGTTGTATCAATGTCAGTAAATAGTTCAATAACATGAATAGGAAAGAAAAACTGGCGCTAGAGTTGAAAGTGGACCAAGTCGGTACTGGTGCAAGATAGGTAGAGAATACAAGAAATGCGATGTGCACATAGCATTACATGAGCTGACTCAATGTTACAAGCACTCGAAAGTGTTTGAAATGTGCAACTCCTGAAATGGTCCTAAGCCATCGCTAAAACCTGCTGCGCAAGAGAAATTAAACAACTGCCCAAACAAAACTGTTTTAGTAATGTGATGCCACTTCGAAAGAAATTCTGTCTGCGGAAGCTACACTATTTACAATCTTCTAAGAACAAGTTCTTTACAAGGTTGAGTTCGTTCACGGCTGTGGTGGCAAGGTAAGAAAAAGACAACCGACTTGAAACTAGTCCTACTTTGAATATACTGAATATATCCTCTTTAATCTGCTACACAAGGCGGAGTAATTCGAGAATATTTATTCCCTGGACTGGTCAGAACACAGGAATGACCCAAACCAACGAAACCCAAGTTTGGATGATAATTGAAGTCAAGCTTCAATTTTCTTCTTGACACTATCGGTCTCTTCAGTTTTGTTTAAAGAGACTGGATCCAAAAAGAAATAACAAGATGTTGTTTAGAGCAAACTGTTTCACATGGCCGAATGTATTCAGGTCGCTTTTGGACATCCAAACAGTTATTCGAGATACTAAGCCGAGTTTTCATGGACTGTTGCTATCTATACAAATAAACAATCAGCGTCAATTCGTGTGTCTCGTGCATTAGAGAAGAGACACAAGCGTGACAAAGAAATACTACAGGGCACTGATTTTTTGCCTGTGCAGTCTCTTTACTTGGATAGCGCAAGAAAACAGACTTGAACCTAGAGTAATAAAGGAGCGGTGCTCTCTCTGGAAAAACCCTTTTCATGTTCTGTTTGCTTGTTTGAATTTTGCAAGAATGCCAAGGAAACGTTAACGCTTACATGGCTTACTTGCAATCGTGACACAAACCAACAATTCCTACTTTAAAAGGGGTTTCGTGTGTGGAAAAGATGTAGACGCGTAAATACAATTATATAAACACTGATATCCCTATAAGAGCTCTTTTCACATATGAAAATATAGCTATATGATCTTCTCCATAATCCTAGAGGAAGTCGGGAGTCTTTAGAATCACCCCAAACAAGCTGCGGCTGGAGTCTGGAAGCTTGTCAGCCTTCGTGTTTTGGAGGGGTGTACCAGCCTGAAAAACAACAAACATTTCTTAAGTTAACACGTGCGTCACAGGGCAGATTTGAAAACTACCAGCTAAGTATTGAAAGGCAACGAAATTAGCAGAACTCGTTACATAGTTACAGCAGAATGAAAGTTGGAACTGAACTAGTCTAAGGACTTTTCAAGGATAGTACACACTCTCTCAAAAACTTTAATCGAACTCGTCAACTACATTCATGGCAAAAAAACAACAGTAACAAGCGACTTGCAAGACTGTTCTCGTTTTAGATCATGTTTTCAGTAGCTAGAAAGGGGGCGACAATCGCACGGATTGGATGATGTCAGACTCAATTATCATAAACTGTGAGTGCAACTTGAGAGGACCACCATCAGTTGCTTGATAAAAAACGCACTTCACATTTAGTAAACCTGGCGAAGCTATTATTTTACCACGCAAATTTCGCTAAAACAGACGTTGACACACAAGGTTTCTTACCATTCTTTTCATGAATCTGAACAAGTGATTTAAATGACTGTTGAGCCCTCACGAGACTGTAAAGTCCAACCTAAAGTTATATCAAACGTGAGTAAGTGAACCACACTGCGGCCATACATTTGATAAGTATAGGTGATCGAGCTTAACGAGAAAGCAAGAGGAAGGAGGGGAAAACGAAAATGCATAAACTGCCGTACTAACAGAGCAAACGATGTTTTTTATACGGCATTCTGTTTTATCTCATTCAATTACAAATGAGTCGACATGTTAACTTTAAGCAGTTTTTACACAGTAGTAACATACGAAGTCATTTCTGAGTCTTGGTACGTTAAGCTCGTACATTCTACTAAGCTTAACAACTTCCACCCGCGCAATGCCTTTTTAGCTAACCACGTGCTACGGAGTCAGCCAATCGGCATGTTCTACCTAGTTTGCTCAAAAAGCACCATCCCAGAAAACATTGCGTGATTAGTAACAGCGATAGAGCAATAATTTCCATAGCCTGCTAGCCGGCTCTCCACTTGGATCAAAATCGAAAAGGTTTGTTTCGATTTTGATTCAAGCGGAAAGCCGTCTAGCAGGCTATAATTTCCATAAAATGACACAGCAAACAGAAATGTTCTGATAAGTAAATTAATAACGGATTTACTTGCTAGCTCGTCTACAACTCCAGTTGGTACAAACACATTCAAAGACAAAGAATATTCAATGTTCTTACAACTATTTCAAAGTCAGTGCGTGCAATGTCTTAAAAACACGGTCGCCACTTTGAGACTTTTCTGGTGTGAAGTTATTATCTTGACTGAACAGGAAAACCCTACCAAGCCAAATTCAAATACAAATATTTACTCCACGGGTCCCTCCTCGTTTGGAGGACCGATCGATAATACTCCTTTGTTATATAGTGTGTACTGTATCAAGCCTTTTTCCTAGTAAGTTTACACTGTGATGTCAATTGAGCTACTCTACACGGATAGAAGAACCAACGGAACACACTCCAGGAGTACCGAAAAGATATAGAAATAGTAGTTCTCGCCTTCTTGTTGTCCTGGAAGTTGATTCTGGCTCTCCCCTTGGTGAGAGTTGCTGCTATCTGTACTATTACAGCCTCTACAGTGTAGGCGCTGCTCCAGCCCTGAAACACCGAGTCAATGGTAACACACACAAACTTTAGTTAGAAACGTTAAAAAATCATTCATTGTTACACGTTACACAAAAGATGATGTGCGTCACTTGTTTTACAAGTTTGCCGTGAGTGAGCCTGCTTTCAAAAAGAGTTTTTATCTCTCTTTTGAAATTAGGCAGTGTGGTTGTTTTGCGCACTGAAGATGGTAGGTCATTCCAAAGTACCGCACCACTATAACCAAATGACTGTTTCATATGGTCGGTAGTTGGTTTCGGTAAGGCCAGTCTGTTTTCAGAGTCCCTAAAGCTTTATTTATAAAATCGATACTGAAACATATTACACAAATATTCAGGCGCAAGATGTTTTATAACTGATTTGTCAGATGCTCTTATCGACGACAGTCTTTTCCAGCCAGGCATACCGAGGGCATAAGATGAGCTTGTATCCACATGTTATCATGTGTCAAGGAAGATTTCTACAAGGAACTACAAAATTAAAAATTACTATTTCACTCATACTGAATTTTGCGTTGGATTATTCAGCATGGATGATGAAATGCAGTTGGGACTTACTAGTAAACATTTTTTTTATTTTCCTTAGTCTCCAACAGGTTTTCAAAATAGAGCAAACTGATGTATAATTATGTGTAAAAAATGACTGGTAGTAAAGAGAAGACTATAATTACGAGTAAACAAACAACCAACCTGCTGTGTCAGGAGCTCCATGCAAATGGCCCCACCACTGAGAACATATCTAGACCACACAATGTTAGTAAATTATTAAGATGATATTATCATTACCACTATCATCTTCATATCATCATCATCATCACTATTATCCAGAAATTGAATGCTATTTTGAAAACGTCTCTGTTTTATAGCGAAAAAAAAAATGTACAGTATACAGTATATAAGTATTAACCAAACAGGTGGATTGCACTTTTCGCGCGCTCTGATTGGTTCATCAGACACGATGTTTCCTAGAATATTCACCTCCAGACGAAATTTTCAAATTGGCGGCTCGTTTTGCCACTTTAGCGGTAGAGGAAATTCGTCAAATGAACGTAGAAGCTATTCCTACAAACATTAAATCCACCTGTTTGGTTAATACTAGAACAACTATCCCCCTCAGTGTCGGTGCCTATGGAAAAATATTCACCTCGCCGCTTCGCAGTTCAGTAGAATATATTTCACTATTCACCTCCACTTCGGGGGATAGCTGTTAATTATCGATACTATTGTTTCATCGCCCTACCAGAACTAGTTCTAAACCGTTAAAATAACCGGCTCTTGTTAGAAATGTTTTTATAAATTTCTACTTTATGGTTTAGCAATGAGAATTCGTGAAAACAAAACTACAATAATAATAAAGCTGAGAAACACACAACTTGTTATACCCAGCTTGAACGATTGATCTCTAATCTAAGCTCTACTTTGTTCCGTGCAGTTTATCATTTTTATCAACTATTGCTTTTTCTTCATCAAAGTGCTGAAACGTATGGCAGCATTTAGAATTGTGAAAAAAAACCCAGATTATTTAAATAAACTTTAGTTGAACACTAAACAGAAGTATAGTTGCCTGAGACGCCAAACCAAAACACTACGCTATTGCTTCATTTTATACCAATTTTTCAGCAGTGATGAAAACAAACTTTGAAAGAAAACAGGTATCGAGTATTACAGGAATTAACTTTGTTTGAAATGGTTTTACCACTAAATTTAATTATATTAATACCATTGACTAGTTCTGTGTGGGAAAAAAAAGTTCAAAAAGGATCCTTACCCAGCCGTAATAACTGGATGAACAACCCGGACAAACGGTGGGTCAAACGGGAATCTATCCTGCAGTGAGAAGATTTTCAAGGCGTTGCATAAGTTTCAAACGCCAAAAGGACTACGAACAACGAAACCTATTTAGGACATATTATATCGACCATAGCATCCTTCTGACTGCGTGTGCATCTTCATTCTGATAAAAGATTTGGGTATCACATGCAATACATTGACAACAATAACAACCAAGGAGGGTGTGAATTAGGGCCTATTAAAACAGAAAAAACTTCAGACTTTGCGGACCAAAAACTACAAGCAACCTACGAATGTCACATAAGAATTTATATGGGAACATTCTTTAATATCTCCCAAAGTAAAACGAAATTTCAAAAGCCAAACAAAATCCCTCACAAACACGAGAAACAAAATGCGAATTTATGGGTCAAAGTATAATTTACAAAACTGACACCAATACGTGTAGTGGAGTACGGGTGAAAAGAAAAACAGTGGCTTATAGGAGTTTATTTAATATGTTTAATGACAGAAATGCCTCTACTCATCTCTCAAATTAATACCAATCTTAATAATCAAGACTTATAGCCCTATCACGCTACTGTGTATCGTACTAGCGTATGCCAGCGTATGAACATAGGCTGGTAGACGCTGGCATACGCTGAAGGTACGTTAGACATAGGTTGTATACGTTTCAAGCACGGTTGCATACGGCGGCATACGCTGGGCAGAGCATGCTTAAAAATTTTGTGCGTGTTCGAACGTATGGCTTATACGCTAAGCATACGCTACGAATACGCTGAACAAGCAATAACTACACTAGAAGTACGTTACTCATAGGTAAAGTACGCCGGCGATACGCTGGCCTTACGCAGGTGATCGATATGCTACTTATAACGATACTCATAGGTTCGAAACTATAAGTATACGAACAATTCTCTTTTTTCCCCGAATGGCACATTGAGCGTATGAAAATCCGTTTTGATTTCCGTACGCAACTAATACGTGGAATCGCGGAACTCCTTTTTATAGTCCAATTTCTACCACTCAGTCCTTTTTTTTAAATATCTGGTCAGCGTTACTCCTGGTCAACCTCCAAAAAACTGAATGTTGTTCAGTTTAGTTTCTAAGGTGTTTTTCTATTCATTTGAATTAGGAAGGAACTACACGAATATCTGGACAGTTGTCCCTTTAACATGTAAATATACGTATGTAAACAAGCAAGAGTTCACTGCACACTTAGTAATTGTAGCAATCTTTCTAAGTAGTTTACAGTTTATACCACTTTTTCTCAAGATAAGAGACAATTGGAGTAACTGGATGAACATGAATCACACCTATACAGAGCAGTACTCACAGTGAAGGTTATGTTCAACAAGATATAGTCGATTCCTTCCTCTTTTTTTAGTTGTACCATGTCCTTATGGAGTGTGCTGTCGGGGTCCACTCTGTTCAGATGCATTAGTAAAAAAAAGTTTAGCATCTTCTGTATTCGCAGGCATTGTTAAAAACAGAGGCCAGCTGCAAGTTGCAGCCAGCAACATCATGACCATTACTGGCTGTTTATGTTCATTAGTTGCAGTCAATCTTTACAAAATAACCGGTAAATATCTTGGTTTTTAAAAAAAATTGCAACCTCTTGAACCTGTCGCAGCTCTCAGAGACAAGAGTTAGCGATTCTTATTACTTAAACTTTTATAAAATGAACCATGATCATGAGAATGTACAAACACTTGGGCTTCAATGCAAAGATGATGTTAAGCCGTTTAGAATACAAGCAGCCCCTATTTTTCTCTTGAATTCATCAAGTCACAGAAAAGGCGTTGTGAATGCAGGCGTGTGGAAATCTAGGCTAGAAAAAAATAAAACTGTTTCTTCCCTTGTTTTTCAAGCTTAGAATTCTACGCACAAGCAATCACAATGTCTTTTCCACGGCTCGACAAACTCAAGAGAAAAAACAGAGACTGCTAACTTAGTCAAAAGCTGTTAGGCTTACTTGTTAATCTTAATTGCCCAGTCATACAAGCTGTCGTTGTTCAAACACACGGAGTAGGTGCCTGCAATTTGAAACACAATGATAAAATAATGTAATTTATGAGAAAATTGCCAGAGAAAAGGTTAGATCTACATGTATACATGTGATATACATGATTGTACATGTACAATCTCTTTTGCTTGATGTCACTTTATAATTATGTATCAGTGTTATCAAATTTGTATCAATAACACTTGTAAGTGTGAATTAAAAATGTATTCTCCATGAGCTGGACAACTAATCCAGCATGTGAGTTTGCAAAAGAGGAGGGGAGCAATCAGGCATTAGTGGCTGGGAAATAGAAACAAACAGCAACACTTTCACTTCCCGTGTAATGCAAAGTAAAAAAGATGCCAAAGTAAACGAACATGATCATATTTGATTTACCCAGAGTTCTGTCTTTGCACTACTCATAAATCCAATATCAACTGAGCAAGTTCTCTTTTCAGACAGAGATCTTGAGAAAACAACAGAAAATACAGAAACAAAGGACTAAAAAATAACATCATAACCATTTTTTTGATTTCAGAGCAAAGGTCTAAGCAAAGATCAGGATAAACTGATACAATCTCAAAAGAATTAGAGATGCAACCTGAGCCCAGTTGCACGAAGAGTGACTAAGTCCATCCAGTGGATAAATCCCCATCCAGTTCATAAACATGGCGCGTTGTCCAATCAAAATAAAGAAAGCGTCAACTTTATCCACTGGATAGTGATTTATCCGTTGGATAAAGTTATTCACTCTTCGTACAACCGGGCCCAGTTCAATACAATTAAGAGAGTTGCCACACATGGTCAAAAATCCTTCCAGACTTGTAAAGTTCCTGAGAAAACAACATAAATACAGAAATGAAGGACTAAGAAGTAACATTGCAACCATTATTTCCCATTGACCAAATGTCTTAGCAATGATTGAGCAAGGTCCTAGCAAATATCAGGAGAAACCATTTCAATACGATCAAGCAAGTCACCACACAGAAGAATGAACTTTTCAAAAAAACAGCTACAGAAATTAACTGTCTTACTGCATTTGGCAACAGCTATAGTACATCTTTTGGCTGCTTCACAATTTTATCAACTGATCACTCAGTTGAGTGTTTATTAACGTAAGTAGGGTGCTAAATAAAAAAAATGAAAGGAACACCTTGTTTGAAGCTGGAGGACCTGTAGACATCTCTTAACTCTTTCATCAGTCTGTCTGTGGCCTGAACTGAGCCTGATACAGCTCCCTGATGAGGCAACATTACAGGTTCATATGTCTGTTCACTACTAACACTACACTAAATATAAAAATTAATATTTACATACACGTACAGAGTTTATAGTCAAAGAACTGGGTACAGAGTCCCTTCAAATGACCACTCCCAAACAGCAACAATAGGGACTGCGGAGCATGGGGGCCAGGGGGGCACTTAAGTCCCCCACAAATAATTTTAAACAAACAAAGAGTTGGTAGGAAAAAGTGACTTGTCTCCCCCCCCCTCCTCCAAATCATCGAGTAACTAAGGGTGCCCCCCCAAATCTCAAAGTTCTTATGCGGTCTTTGAACTAATAACCCTTTCAGCACCAGCAACTTTGGCCAGGTTCATCAACATGTTAATTGACTTATGTTCATTTTCCATTCCTGAGAATTAAGTTGTTCGATAATGGGAACAAAGCAAATAAACATAGAGAGCAACTAATCTAAGATGAAAAACAAAATTCTCCCAAGACGTTTACAAGGAAACTAAAGAGACAGCTTAGGAGAATTCAGCAATTCGTTGTGTCAAATATGGCTTGTTTGGGGCTGAGAGGGTTTAAACAGAAAAGTTGTACACTGCATCTACAATCAGAGTCTGGAAGGGTATTTTTCAGGATTAGAGATTTCACCAAAAAATGCTGTGGGATTCGGGATTTGACTGCTTCTGGGAAGTTGGATTCACCAGAATTGGGCATGGAGAAAATGGGATGCATGATTCTTACAAAGAAGGAGTGGAAATGTGGGAAAAAGATGCCCCTCCCCCTTCCAGACCCTGTACAATGATGTAATTGACCTACTTTTAAGTGATCTTCTCTTCTGCTGATTCTCAGTTTTTCCAAGACTGCATAGTTCTCTTCACCAATTTCTTGCATTTCACTAGCCACATTGTCACTAATGGGGGGAACGGTTCAGCAAAATGATTAGTAACAGCTAAATTTTAAAATATTCAAGAGAAAGAGACTATGGATGTCTCCTATATCTGATAATTATATTACTTTTGACAACATTCTTGCATCACTACCTGGTCACTACAGTAAACTAATACTTTCTAATTAGTCAAATTTGGTTCACCTGGTAACTACTAAAGTTAAAGGCAATAAAGACCTTTTCCAATTACTAGCCAGTATTGAAACTGTACAATGATTTAACTCTCAGACATATTTTTAATCAAACTTACTTGGCTCAACTACGATACCATCTGTTTGGATAACTATTTTAAAACAGTAGTTGTTATTACAAATAGATTTTTTTGGATTTACTTTAATTTAATTAAAAGTTTGCCCTAATAACTGCAATATTGATTCATTCTGTAACAGGTACATCTCTCCATTCTAATTCTGTTTCAAATTTATTGATGAAAAAATTTGGAGCAATTCTCCTACTTACTCAGGTGGGTCCTCTTCCATTTCATAATTGTCAGAGTCCTCATCATTATTCTCCTGTGGGGAAATAAATACAGTATTTTGCCGTGTATAAGTCGACCTTTTAACACCAAAAATTCACGTCTAAAAATCGCACTCGACTTATAGACGGGAAGAAAAAAAAAACTTCTTATATATAATAGTAATTTAGTTAAACATCTTATAATGAGTTAGCACAGGCTTGACAAAGG
>JAOBRG010351231.1:0-13425 GCA_027574985.1 Umimayanthus nakama | reverse complement strand
GAAAAAGTTGGCCGCGATTCCCTTCGCGGCCAACTTTTTGCTACTCGCCTTTTTTGCCTTCACGAATGACTAGAACGCCAAGCTACGCTGGCTAATCCCCTCTACATAAGAGCTTCTTTAGCCTAAAATTTGGAAACAGGCTCTTTTTTCTAAAATTGATTAAGATTTATTTAGTTTTTAGGGAAATATTATCTGTCAACATTCTGGATTCTCCTAAGACATACCGGAGAGCCTTAACATCAGTCCACAAATGGCTACAATGTTGAGAATCAAAAGGGCTAAATACCGCTAAAAGCCTCTTTGCATTAATGCATTTTTTCAGAAAATAAGAACCCGTTAAGAATACAAGAAGCCTCAACTTTTACTAACGTAAGAACCTGTTCAGACTAAGAAAAATGCAGGTTTTTATTGCAGCGACAGTTATATCTATTATATTGCGCAAACGCATGAGCCAGTCCAAGACCGTGGAAGATCTTAAAGTTCTTCAATCTTTCTCACGTGTAACAGAAAGTTGTGATTCGTTACTTGAGCAATTTTCTTCATATCACGGACAAAGCAGTAATCTGGAGTGCTGAAAATTTTATTGATAAAAACAAACTTCTTCGCAGTAATGGCAAAACCCCCAAAAATAAAAGAGGAAAAACACACGTACCCACTCGAAGCCTACATTCTGGGACGGCTGTTTAAAGCTCAATTAGTTCATGCTATCTAGGATTAGTACTAATTAATCAGGTTTTGAACACTGACCAGGCTCTGATTGTTGTGGTGCTTGACCTTGTCAACTGCTGAACAATCAGCTACTTAGCAACATAACATTGGCAAAACACAAGTTAACTCTAAGGCAATCGGATTGGATAGATTGCATCACTAACTCAGTGATAGTAAAGACAGAGCTTAATTGTCTGGAAAAAAACCAATCTCAACCAGGGCTGGGACCGCCTGGCCACATTGGAGACCAGGGCCTGGTTGTTTAAGGCCCGATCAGTGCTAATCTTCTGTTTTAAAAATCCTTAGATTTTATGAGGAGTTATTAATCCAGGATCAGTGCTAATCAGGCTTTGAACAACTGGGAGAAGAAAAGATGAAACTGCAGTGACAAGCAGGGTGTTTAACCCTAAAATAATGTGTAAATAGATAAACCAAATTAATTAGTGCGATCTCTGTGAACAAAAGTAGACTCAAACTTATGTTACAATGTAGGAGTAAGACAATACTAAGTTGTTTTAGAGCAAAATTGTTTTTCAGCCCAGAACTCTTGAATCACTGAAGCAGGACTGACACTCGACACTCACTTATAATAGTTGTTCCTGTGTTAATTAAATTTGTGTTGTAAGAGCATCAATGACCGCAGTGCATCCGCTGAGCTTCTGATAAGGTCACAAAGACGAATAGAGTCTTCAGTTGAGCTAGATACTCTGAGGGATTCACTTGCATAAGCAATCTTTTCTTGCAATACTTTGACAGCTGTGCAAATTGTCTCATCTTCAAAGATATTTTCTAAATCTAAATCTCCCCTTACTGATGTCCCAACCTCCAGGGTGGTGTTAGGAACTGTTTGTTGTTTTTGTTGTTGTCCACGAGATGACAGCTTGTCTGCTTGGGCCACAGCATTTGAAGGAACTACAAGTTGTTATAAAAACCAAATATAATTATTACTACATGTGACAAACTATCTTAAAGCTAACATCAGTTCAAAATATCTACAGGAAGTGGAGGTACATGTAAGCCAGTTTGTCAGTACCAGCATGTAAATTTTCTTCATACTAACCACACAAAATAAGTTGTTTAGTGATGAGAATAAAGCAAATCATCATACAGAGCAATCTATCTAAGATAAAAAAAATTCTCCCAACCTGCTTACATGCAAGGAAACTATAGACAGTTTGGGAGAATTTAGCAATAAGTCATGTGTTGTATTTTGGGCTGAGAGGGTTAAGATGAGTTGAAACACAGAAACTCCTTATATTACTAAGCTTTGCTCAATAGTGTCTGTTTCATGTGAGCTCGGAATACTGGTGGGTAAACAAGAGCTCAAGCAGCCAATTAGAGTGCATTAAAAGCACTATTCACTGGTTTGATATATGGTAAAGATTAACATTTACTTATTCATACAGTAAGGCCAGATACAGTAGTCTGATGGCCATCTATCTTTCAGTATGCAAACTGATAACTGCATTTCTTAATTTTCTTTCTGGACATCATAAAACAACTGTTTAGGACATTTTCTTACAACAATTTATTAAATTCAATCTGTGACTTTCCATGATCCAAATCAAAATTCCATAACATTCCAGGCCAGAAAAACAAATTTTTAAGTTTCCTGACTCTCATGGTTTTCCATGACCTGCTTGAGAGACCAAGCTTACCTTTTGAATTAGTGGAAGGTTCAACATCAACTTCACAACAAGCAACACAGAACTCTTTCTTGTCTCTAAACTTAAGTAGCACAGTCTACAGAAAAAATTAAACTCATAAGTTAACAGAAAACTCTCAGCTCCCAAACAACTAAATGGCAAACTTATTTGGTTTTAGTTAAAAAAATTCCAAACTCCAAACTCAAAATTCCAGTAACCAGGTATTTTTCTTTTTTTTTTTTTCTAAAACAAGTTTCGCCATGCAGTGGGTGGTCTAGATAATTCAAATTGTGTTAAAACACTGAAAAATCCCTTTCTGTGGCAAATATGGGCTCTTATAGTTTGTTAGGGGTTTTGGATATAAGGTGAGAAAGGAGTGCTCAAGGGCTTATAAAATCTTAGTATGAGTAAAACGTTTTGGAACAGCACATACTATCTTTAAAATAATAATCAAAACTAACATATACCAAAGACATCCACTGTGGCCATAACTATTATTCCCAGCATCACTTGCCTTGTAGCTCAAGTCCTTGACTTTCTATTTGAAATTGTTATTCGTTTTTATAAGTGAAGAAACATAGAAAACTAAATTGAATGGTGACTATAACTGAAACACACTGAGTTTATGAGGTGCTTATATTAAACATACATTTACTTTATATAAATTAATAAAAAAATGGAAAAATATCACTTTGCTGGGAAAAATCAGGGCGAGTAATAATGATAAACAGGGATATTTTTAAGTCGCCTAATTAGTTGTTTGATTCAATATAATTGAATGACAGTAATGTATGATTCATGTTTGAAAATGGTGCATACTATATGCTCTCCCCTGATTCCTACAACAGGGGGAGCCTAATAGAAGAGAAAGTATGAGAGGCTGGCGATAGCAGGAGGAACAGCTAAAACATCTCACTTTGGACACTTACGCCACAAACTGGACAACATGCTCCAAGCATGCAGTATCCTTTCAGCAGGTACTCCCCCATTAGAGCACTAATCTTATCTGTTCTTTCCTTCTTCTTGTTGTAACTCTCCATGATTTCTTTAGAAACTTTAAATTTAATTAAAGTGATTAACACAAAACCATACTTTATAATTACTGAAGCATGTAAGGTATGTATTGATTTTTTTAACTTTCAACATCGTAATAATGTTCTTTTTAGATTTATAACAGTACTTATGTCTTCTATAATATATTGTGGGAGACCTCCTAGTCCTAATTAAATTCAGAATTGTACCGACAGGAAAGAAGCATGATGACAATGACCAATGTATGGATCTAGTGGTACATCTGCACAAGATATTAACAGAAACAAGCGAAGCAAAGCAGCGACCTTATCAAAATATATCTTTGCTTCGTGCAGTGCGATAGTCTACAGTAAAAAAAAGAAAAAGAAAAACACATACCCATCGACATCTAGAAACTATTCACCTCAAGAAATATTCAAATCGGTCAGCGGTAGTGAAGTCCGCAAACAGTGGACCAATCAGCTGCGTGTTCTGCATCACCAGCATGCTCTTGGCGCCACAACTGAAACCAACATGGCGGACGGCGTACGATTTTGACAGACTTGAAGTTAGGACGTTTATTTCTAATTCTTGGAAGGATCTAAAGCATTGCAGTTTGGAATGGCAAGCCCATGGTCAAGTAGAATGTCCTCTTCTCGAGGACTGGAGAGCAGCCCATTCACTCCCCGACAAAAGCTTAACTACAGCTCGTTCCTGGGCGATTCCATGTCATCGACTATCACAAGGTACTCTAATAAAACAGTTTTAAAAATCCAAATGATTAGCTTGGCTAATTTCTAGGATGAGGAGGCGGTCTCTTAAAGCGTCTTTAGGTGGCCAGGAACCTGCATAGATCTTTTAGCAAACATGGCTGCCGATTTGAAATCATGCAAATTTTGGGCACAGACAACATTATTTTGCAATTGCCGCAGCAGCAACTAAGTAAGTTAATTCTCAGGTTCTGATCGATCGTGACAAAAGACGTAGTTTGGCTAAGGGCCTTGCCTTGTGCGCGCAAGGTTTTGAGTTCACTGTAGTGGTCAAAAAATGACTCCCAGTTCACATACCCCCTTATTTACCCCTGCAACTGACTGCCTCCTCTGACCCCCCTTCACAGGGCATCTGGCAGGATGTGGCGACGCGGAATCGCATCCTACGGTAAAATTCGCATCTGCCGCATCCTGAGAGCATTTCCGCATAATTTTGAAAAATTATCAAATAATATGGAGTACGATACTATATACTTTCTTTACAAAGATTGAGTTGCATAGTCTTCGCAGTTTTTCTCTCTGAAATGACTAAAACATTGAACAAAACCCGAGGAAAATGTTTCATTTGTTCGTTTCTACCTTCACAATTTCGTTCCACCAGGCGTTCCCTGCCACAACCGATTCTCGTCTGGGCTCCAGTGTGACTCGCTGTATGACTATATTAATGTCGGTTCTTATACCAAAACTCTGTCTGGGGCTTATTTTTCGCAGGGAAACTGAAGTACTTTGTTTCTTTTCTGTTGTTTTCGATGTTCTATCGTTTTCGCAATGGTCTGCGATGGATAAATTTGTAGTAAAGCAGAAGAACATTGCAAAATCAGCATTAAATGTTAACCACATGTGGAAACTCTGCACTTTGCTGAACTCTGTAACAGTTTGTTCGTGTTCACATTCGATTAAAATCCAAGAAGAATTAGAAGTGATGGTCTTGCTAGTTTTAGAGCCCAAAAACAATAACAGAAGAGTGCTAAGGAAATCAAAAGGGCATCTGAAAAAAAAACCCAGGACAGTGGAAAAAAAACGAGGATGTGGCACCACTTTGTTTTGCCCTTACATAAGTACAAGGTGAGAATGTAGCTGATCGTGATCTTAAGTACTAGGTCATCATCGAAGAACATGCCGCTTCATAAACAAACTGTCTGTTAATAAGAATAAGAACAGCAATGAGAAATAATACTTTCAGGAACGATTTTATGGCTATTTAAGTTACCCCGTAATTTGCTATTTTTACCACGTAATTGACCGATTCTGCCGTGTAATATGCACCCCCTGCATACGGGCCTCAGGAACAATTAGGGTTTTGCTTTGTTAAATCAGCATTGCCTTCACTCTCAAAAAATTCTTCCTATGGCCCTGGTTACCAAGACAGTGTTGAGACCTTGATAAAATTGTTTTTCTGGAATGAGTGGTTACTGCATGTGGTGCAAAAAATTACCCTTTGATAAACATTTGGATAGTGCTGAACGTATGGTGTCAATAGCTATCATGCTCAAAGCCTTGATGAGTTCATCTTCTTTTCAAGCAGGAAGAGCGTTAGTATCACTGCCCAGGTATTGGAGGAAACTCCCAACCATCGTGTGGAAACATTTGGACTGCCTCTTCCTGTCCAAATCAGTGAAATTCTGGCAAACAAAGAAAGTAAGTTTCAATACTTTTTTATTTCAGAATCAACTACACTCTGCTTTCAAACTTTTGTTACTTAATACATGTACCAGTATGTGATATACTGTAGAGATAAAGCAGCACCGTATCAGGTATTGGTGTATTTTTATTGAGTTATCAACAACCTACATGTACCATTATCTACTATACCAGACCTTGACTGTAACTGTTCTTCGACTAATGAATCTGTTGAAAAGTACCTAGAACTTAATTAAATAGTTCATATTTTTCTCTGCTTGCTAATTTTATCAAAACAGTTGTTATCAATACATAATTTTTATTTTATTGTCGTTTTCTTTTCTCCCTACATGTAATACAGTTAGCATAAGAAGCAAGATTGATCTGTGTTAACTTTTAACATCTGTATTTCAGAAAGCCGTCATGCCAGTGTTAAAATTGATGAGTCTGGTTGGGCATGGCTTGTGTCTGGAAGAAAATTACTTGTATGGCGATATGTATCTTCTGTTGGTTCAAAGGTATGTGAAATAAGTTTAAATGTTGTTTGACATACAGTGTGTCATAGAAAGCTTCTCACTTGGGAAATGAAATTTTTCTATAATATAATTAAAATAATAATGAGCCAGTTCCAAGTTTTATTGCTGTAACTGTAGAAGGCCGAAGGCTGAAACATTTTATCAAGCATATACAAATAAAGACCAAGTCAGGAGTTTAGAGCCTCTCCTTTTTTGTGCTTTTTGTATAGCTGTTTACTGTAATTTGTACATCAAAATGCAAGTGAAAAATCAATCATGTAATAAATTGTGATTCAATAAAACTTGCTCACCAGGGGGTGTACTGCAAGGGACTGACATTGCCATCCACTGAGCTTCTACATAGTGCAGACCTGGTGTGTATACTGCCAAGCTATACAAGAGGGGACGGCAGTAGCATCAGCTCTGTGGCAATCCTGTCTGTTTCCCCAGAGGGTTTGGTAAGGTACTGGCCGAACCTTGTTCATGACGGGACCACAGTTGACATGAATACTGATCTAGTTGGTGTCCATTGCCACTCACTGTCCTCCTTTCAGGTGAGAAATCAGTCTTGTACAGTGTAGTCCAGGAAACAGTGTGGATATTGGGTGCATAATTGTATGATTATTCTAACTAAATAATTGTATGATTATTCTAACTAAGTAAACTGCAGATTAATGATATTATGTTCACAGGCCTTCTATTATTACTGTCTTGCAAAGCATTTTGACTATTTGGTTAACAGTGCTGAGTTTGGGTGGGTCTTTTTACTAAAATCCCATTTCACAATTGTGTCAGAGAGTTTAGTCAGTACATGTAGTTTTCTAATAAAGTATATGTGTCTGTGATTGGTTGATCCTCTCGGTTTTTGTAGTCCCATAAACGAGTGTGGTTGGTTGTATGTCTTGATTAGATTAAGTACGGGTGCAGCAATTTTATATGCAGCTCTAATTTTATTTAATTTCTCAATCATGTTTTTTTTTGCAGCCATTTGGATGTGTATTAGCAACAACCACCAATGAGCTCATGGTCCTTGTTCCCTCACAGGTGAGCTGTTCATATCGCTGATGTCCAGGGCCAAGTTCCTCAAAAGCCAAAGATTAATTAGGCCTATGTTTAGATTACTGTACATATAGCTTTCTGAACCTCTGAATAATTAGTCTCTACTCAATAACATTGTTCATGCACTTCTATATAAATTAACCTAGTTCGCTAATCCAATAATTTGCTGTCTGAGTCAATCTCTGGGAAACTGAAATGTAGTTTTACAGTGGAACTAATCAGCTTTTCAGGAAGCAGTTCCTGGTGTTGTGGTCTTTGACCAGGGCCATTCTTGATACCAGTACTGTGATGAAAAGGTTCTCCCAGCCAAACATTAATTTTAGTACTTGACTACTTAATATATTCTTTTCTGTACCACAGAAGTCAATCAGCTGTCACCCCCTCAAGGGCTCAGCTGGAGTCTTATCCAACATAGGAAGGAGAATGACATCACTGTTTTTTGGTTCACAACCAGCTGGACAACAAGTGTCGGTAAGTCAGGGCCTCATTTTTGCAAAAGCCAGGAGTGCTTTAAGTTACACTCCTGGAGTCGCCCTGAGGTATGTAGCTTGATGAAAAAAACAGTGCTGCTGCAAACAGGATATCAACTTTAATAAGTTGGATGTACTCCAACTCTGTGACTCAAAACAACGTTTTTGGTTGTCAAAACATTAACAAGTGATAAATCTGATAAAAATCCTCATAAAAAGGGCTTTGCACTCTTTTTTTATTGGTACAGAGCCAGTGTGCTTCATCCATATTATTTTTTTGCTTTTATAAATTCCTGCAGTCAACAGTGCTTACAAACTGCTAAGGCAAACAATATAATAACTTGCTCATGAGACAATTTTGAGGACCACCATTGCACTCACGCTCCTCAATAATAAGACCTTGTAGTAAGTGGCCACCAAAACAACAAGTGTCACAGATATGCTACAGTAGTAGTTAGACAGAAAAAGGTGATATTGTGAGTTAGCATATACCAACCAGTGAATAGTGTCTTTCGCGCGCTCTGATTGGCCATGTGCAATCATGCGAGCCAGGAATATCCTTGGTTAGCATATACCAAACTAGTGGATAGTGTTTTTTGCATGCTCTGATTGGCCTTGTGCAGTCATGCAAACCAGGATATTTCCTGGCTCGCATGACTGCACACGGAAGTGACGACATGGCATCCTGGTTTCCGAAATATTTAAGTAAGGCAAAAATTTCAGAAATAAATGAGAAATCCATCCCAATAAGTAAAAAGAAAGCGACGAAATCAGGTCTGGGTGTTTTCAGAGGTATAAAAGTTTTTTTAAAACATTCTATATCTCAGTTTTGCAAGAGATACAGAAATCGTAACACTAACATGAAGCAATTGTCAATTTCTGGTTTGTTTATCAGTTTCAAAATAAAAATTATGGCATTAAAATATGAAGATTGTAATTTTTTGCTTCACTGATTCACTGGTTTGTTATACACTGTATGCTAACGTAATTATTCACCTCAGTGTCGGTGAAAAGCCAAGTATATTCACCTCGCCGCATTCGCGGCTCGATAAACATCCTGGCCTATTCATCCCACTTCGGTGAATAATTGCTTGTTGCCAGCTAAACATCAAAAATGTTCTAAGCGATCAGCAAGACAGCAATATTAATTTGGTAAGCTAGTTGTTAGCCTGCCAGGTAACAGTGTGAGTAACTAGCTAGATATGGAGGGTCGGCAAGCTAGCAGTCAATCAGCAAAAGGTAACGCTACGAGTAGCTGTAGCTAGAATTAAGTGTTGGCAAGCTAGCAGTCAGAAAGCAAAAGGTAATGCTGTGAGTAGCCAGCTAGGCATGGAGGAATGGCAAGCTAGCAGTCAGACAGCAAAAGGTAACGCTGTGAGTAGCTAGCTAGACATTGAGTGTTGGCAAGCTAGCAGTCAGTCAGCAAAAGGTAACGCTGTGAGTAGCTAGCTAGACATTGAGCGTTGGCACACAAGCAGTCAGTCAGCAAAAGGTAATGCTGTGAGTAGCTAGCTAGATATTGAGTGTCTGCAAGCCAGCAATCAGACAGCAAAAGGTAATGCTGTGAGTAGCTAGCTAGACATTGAGTGTCAGTAAGCTAGCAGTCAGTCAGCAAAAGGTAATGCTGTGAGTAGCTAGCTAGACATTGAGTGTCTGCAAGCCAGCAGTCAGACAGCAAAAGGTAATGCTGTGAGTAGCTATCTAGACATTGAGTGTCAGTAAGCTAGCAGTCAGTCAGCAAAAGTAACGCTGTGAGTAGCTAGCTAGACATTGAGTGTCGGTAAGCTAGCAGTCAGACAGCAAAAGGTAATGCTGTGAGTAGCTAGCTAGACATTGAGTGTCGGCAAGCCAGCAATCAGACAGCAAAAGGTAATGCTGTGAGTAGCTAGCTAGACATCGATTGTCTGCAAGCCAGCAGTCAGACATCAAAAGGTAACGCTGTGAGTAGCTAGCTAGACATTGAGTGTTGGCAAGCTAGCAATCAGTCAGCAAAAAGTAATGCTGTGAGTAGCCAGCTAGACATGTAGGGTTGGCAAGCCAGCAGTCAGACATCAAAAGGTAATGCTGTGAGTAGCTAGCTAGACATCGAGTGTTGGCACACAAGCAGTCAGTCAGCAAAAGGTAATGCTGAGAGTTGCTAGCTAGACATCGAGTGTTGGCAAGCAACTAGTTAGTCAGCGAAAGGTAATGCTGTGAGTAGCTAGCTAGACATTGAGTGTTGGCAAGCTAGCAGTCAGACAACAAAAAGTAATGCTGTGAGTAGCTAGCTAGTCATGGAGTGTTGGCAAGCTAGCAGTCAGACAACAAAAAGTAATGCTGTGAGTAGCTAGCTAGACATGGAGTGTTGGCAAGCTAGCAGTCAGACAACAAAAAGTAATGCTGTGAGTAGCTTGCTAGACATGGGGGTCGGCGAGCTAGCAGTCAGACAGCAAAAGGTAATGTTGATAGTTACCAGCCAGACAGCAAGTGTTGTTAAGTTTTATCTGCATTTCATTTTTACCTACTAATTTAATTAAAATTGTTAACTAACGTGATGTAAAAAATTATTGATCATCATCAAAGCACACTCTGATGTTAATTTAATGTTGTAGATTGAAACATGCTGGAATTAATGATGATGTGGATTTCACTAAAAGTAATTCACTTTCGTCCCTACTGTATCTTTCTCCTTCCATCTTTCCTTTACATACATGAGCCAGCAACTTGATTGTAGTGGTGTGTTTGAAAGTCAAACTAATTTTTCTTTTTCAGCCTTACCACAAAGTTCTTCCGAGTGCAGGATTCCTCGATAGTTCAAGGTAATGTTTTAAATCAACTGTAATTGATGAGTTGTTTAAAGTTTATGAAAACACACATGATGTAATACAGTGTAATACCGGGTCAATGAAAGACTTGTAAAGGTGGGGGTTTCCTAGGATATTTTCGGTGGTCGTTAAATATCAAGAAAGTTTGCTATTTTCTTCAAGAGCCAGGGAATTGTGTAATGTTCCAAGTAGACTGAGATGTGTTTTTCCACACAACCTTAGCTTTAGCCTACAGTACAATTCCCTACTAATGTTAATGGACATTGGTTGCCGTTAAGCTGTGTGTAAACATGCATCAGAGAAATTTTAATATTCTTATTATCTAGTAGCCTTTTCTGTGATGTTTTATATTTCAGCCATTCATTACTGTACAAGTCAGTGGTAAAAAAATTATGTATATAATATATAAACAGTACTTTATAAAGAATTCATCATTATTATGTCACAGTACACGTATACTTGTGCATCACCATCAACGTGACAACCCATCTTCGTCATACTTAACTTTAACTAAGCTAATCCAGAAACTGCTCAGATGTTGGCGTAGTTAGCGGGGTTTTTTTGTTGGGGAGGAAACCGGGGTACCCAGAGAAAACCCCTAACATTGGAGAGAGTCCGCAAACCCAAAATTTATGTATTATATACTGTATTTCTTACCCAAACTTGTTGATGTAGTTGGTTTTTAAAGTCTCAACTGTTTATTGTCAACTTTTTCTTCACAGTATACATAACGTCCGTTGTGTGATTTGTGTTAAAGCCATGCAGCGATTACAGTACATTGTGGGAAACTTTGCCTTTTACTAGATATAAATAAAATAAAGAATAGAAATGTGTTTTAATACTAACCTTCCAACAACATTAATTTGCGTTTAACAATATTATTTCTAGGAATCTGTATGTTCTAAACAGTAGCATGTTGTTCAAATGGGAAATAAGTTCCACAGGAGGGAAGACAATCCAAGACAAGGTACATTACTATGAAGCCACTTAAATTGTTGTATGTATTTTTAACGTACTCGAGGAAATCCTGTCTCCTTTAAGTTCATAAGACTATCATAGTTGTACTTGCCATGGCAGCAACGTGGCATTCAATACAAAAAGTCCAATATACGCTGCTGATACATAATTCTTATATATGTATGTACTCACACTCTATTCTTACCTTTTGGATCTTTCTTTTGGAAGTTTTTGCACTTACCTATAGTCCTAAACACATAGTTTTACTATTTGGGCCACTGTTGCGGAATGTACTTATTATAGACTCTTATGTACTCTTACATGTACTTCTACACATAGTGTTGGTTTCTGGTCTTATATTAAGTATGCTTACTCACTAGGTTCCTTAACTTATTGATAGCATGGGATACTCTCATGAATCACGTTTATTGTCAAATGTCACTGTTACCGACACAGCCTTTCCCCACTCATTTTTCTTCTTCATATACTTTACGATTAGTCTTGTAATGTAAGTGTTCAATACATTTTCTTTTTCTTATTGTTTTGTACAAGTTTACGGTTGTACCTTGACGCTTATAGTTAACCATGTGTTCTTCACTTCAGCTCGTGTTTCAGTGTAGCTTGGAGGAAATGTTTAAAAGCGCTTCAGTAGAAACACTGTTACAGGAAAGAAAGGTGAGAAGTGTGGCATCATTAGGACTGTGAGAATTTGAATAAGTACCCATCTTTGAATAAACAGAGACTTTAAGATTTGATTACTAGTGCGAGTTGATTTCTTAGCTTATATTGACCCCTTAATGTTGACTACGGGAGTTTCAGCAGTTCTTACAAGTAATAAACAGGAGGACAATCGACAAACGATTTTGCGAGCTCGAAGTTGTAGTTTTACTCAACATGAAATCTTAAGGCCTACTACCTACACTGCTGATCAACTCACCTGGCAATACTATTTTTCCCCACCTAAGTTTATTCCTGCAAAATAGAAGCAAACCTAAGTTTTTCTTAATGTGCATTTGGTGACCATAATAGGAGAACTCCAAAAAGGAAAAGGAAAAATGTTTTGCCCATCTTCATAAAAAGCTACAACAAGTCCAATATTCGACACTCCCTTTTCGCAAGCGTGCCGACTTGGGAAGGTTTCCTATTTTATTATATCAGAAGGTTTTGAATGCAAAAAAGTAATGGAAAGTAAAAAGGAATACAGTAACTGCTTTAGAAAAAAACCTGAAAACCTAAGAAATACACGCAGGAACAGGCTGTTGTCGTTGCCTTGCTTCAAGATGTTTATTTATGAGAGAATACTTTGAAACATAGAAAATTCTTACCCTTCAAGTGTTGGAATCGAACGTTTTGTTAAAATTAGAGTCAAAAGAGATGATGAAATATAGTTGTTTCGTATATTCGTTTGAGAAAAACTGAAAACTGCGGGAACAACCCCCAGCTTTTTACTTATTGTCTATCAGGAGTATTTTGGAACTAGATATTTACGAGGTTAATTACTGGGTGCAGTCAGTAACATGTATCATATCAAAAATCAACAATAGCAATCATAAAAAAAAATTATAAAATCATTCAGAATCAAAAATATAAGAACAACAGTGATTAAAAATGATGGTATGATTTTAGAGACATTTTTTTCTAAACTGTACTGGGTTGTAGGAGTGACCAGGGATCTATTTTCGGAGAGCATTCCACTGGTAACTGATCTTAGGTGGAAGGGCAGTGTATGAGGCTGTAGGAGTCTCGCACTCGTTCTTGACGTTACTTTAGGCGACAGTAATAATAAAATCTTATTAGCCGAGTGCGAGGTCCGTACGGCAAGTTATGGACCGAGTTTTTTCCTTCCTTTTATGGCCCAAGCGCGA
>JAOBRG010351209.1:0-13429 GCA_027574985.1 Umimayanthus nakama | reverse complement strand
GAGGATGAAGGTTGGAGGTTAGAAATACCGGAACTACCAGAGTTAACCACGGTACAGTTACCCATTTACACCGCCAAATGTAAACTTAAAATCAAACAACACACAACTCACCAATACTTTTTCCTCTTTCGCAAATAGATTCTGTACTTTCCTCCTAGAAACCTAGACTTCTTCCTATTCTTCGGTTACTTGTTTTCAGTTGCGGGTAGGCATGTGTTTTTTTAAAATTTTTGTATTCTCCTCTCGTATAATAATTGCGATCAATACTTGTCTTTTGCTCAAATCTACATTAGCTAACTGTGATCATCTCCTGTACTTAGATTTTTATTCTCTTGATTTCATTAAATTGTTGAGTAGGGCCATCTTGTGCAACTCTTGGGATTTGTATTGGTTTTTCTCGTCATTTCTTTATACCTTTTACCAAAGGTACCTGTGCTTCTAACAATATTTTCAAGGTGTATGCTTTAGTAATAATAATAAAAAAAAAATAATAATAATAATAACAATAATAATAACAACAACAACAATATAATAAGCATCTTACAAAGTTTCAATGCTTTACAAACTAGCTAGGTTAAAACTACTTACAAGTGTTAAAAACTATGCTAAAAGTAAATTAAAACTGATGTACAGTAAATAAAAGTGGGAACTATGAAATAATTTACAAATTAAAAAATTTACGAAATAAATAGGTAAAAAGTTTCCAACAAAAGAAGAGGCCCCCGCTCCCAATCTTCCCCTCTTTTTAAACCGCTCCTGCCGTCGTGCTTCCTTGCGTTCGTGCAGCACCCTTACAAAACTCGTCTAAACTTTTTTTATGTAGAATACCGCAAATTATCTAAGTTGTGTTTGTGTTTGCGTTTTCTGTTTTGTTTGCTCGTGTTTGATCCATTTTCTCTTGTTCTTTTTTCTTGCTTTTATTAAGAATTGTATTTCAAAATAATATATGTATTGGCTTGTTGTAATATTGGCTTAATAAAATTGAATTTGAACCTTTTTTGCAGCAAATATAAATCAGCTGTCTCTTCCTAGCCTCTGGCCGCTATAGTTAGCTTGTAGCCTGCAATAATAAAACGTTATTGGGTTGTATTGTATTGTATCATAGTGCATGGTATTGTATTGTACTGGTAGTGGTACTATTAAAACATTTTTCTGTCGTATTGTATTGTGCGTAGGTTGGAGCTAAACGTTGCTTCGACCTTTCCGAGAAAAGGTGCATTTTGTCTCAGCTGGGGTCTGGACCCGACTCTAATGCGTTGGGCAGTGGTTACTACAGCGTTGCGGAATACAAGGAAATTCTGAAGTACGCCGCTGACCGTTTTATCCAAGTTATTCCTGAGTTCGATATGCCAGGCCATGGTCACGCAGCCATCAAGGCCATGGAAGCGAGGCACAACGCACTGTTGAAGACAAGAAGCTCATCTGTACAAGCAAACAAGTTCTTGCTTACCGAACCAAACGACCCTTCAAGGTAATGGGTACTTCGTCCTATCCCAACTTAACTTAGGGAGAGAGAGGGAGCAATATCTTTAATCGAATTTTCAGGATCATTAACTAACCGGTGGTATTTGTTTGCAATTTGGAAAAATTAAAAATTGAATCATAGCGGCTTATTACCCTAGTTTATACAGATTAACAAATATTTTAAGAGTATTTTGAAATGATTTGGATGGAATAATGATGTGGGTGGATATGTCCATTTTGTAGGAAATTTTAGTTTTTATGAATGTTAGGTATGTTTAAATTTATTTTTTTAAGTTTCAACTAAAAATATTTAATATTTATTTTTTTTAAAGTTTTAACTAAAATATTTAATGGACGAACGCTAGCTCTTATGCTGACCGAAGAATGGCACTTGCTCGCTTAGGGATTGTGTTTATTGTGTTTTATTAACTTTTAAATAACCCCTCCAAATATCTAAAATAGCCTTATATGAGCTAAGCAAACTTTATCTATCGTATTGTAACCCAATTTAACTTAGCCTAACTTAACTTTATCTCACTTAACGAAACAGAACTGAAATGAAATGAACTTAACTAAACTGGACTGCGCTGAACTGAACTAAGCTTAATTTAACTTAACTTAACTCAACTTAACTTAACTTAACTTAGCTTTACTTAACTTAGCTTAACACTTAACTTAATTTAGCTTAATTCAAATTATCTTGACTAAACTTAACTTAACTCAACATAACACTTAGCTTAACTCAACATAACTTAACTTAATTGAACTTAGCTTAATTCAACTTAACTTCAGACTCAACTTAACTTAACTTAACTCGACTCCCTAACATACCCTAGCTTAAACTACTTTAACCTAATCATTGTAAAATACAAAGACTTCTGAGGAAATTGAAACTAACGTAGCGCACACGTATCTAACTCCCACGCTATTTGAACTGAATATGTGACTATGTACAATGTGAGAAGTATCAAGAAAACGTGAAAAATAAACATTTCGCTACTGTTTCTTCCAATGCGTTTAATTTTTTTTTTCCAGATATATTTCTGTCCAGTGGTTCACAGACAACGCAATTAATCCATGTCTGGATTCAACTTACAACTTTGTAGAGCAGTTGGTGCAGTCGGTTTTACGCATACACAATGACTCTCAACTGCTGACCATGTTTCACTTCGGTGGCGACGAGGTTGCTGACGGAGCGTGGACCAGCTCGCCTTCATGCAAACAGCTCGCTACTCATCTTGGTTTGAATTTCTCAAGACACGATATCGTTTCAAACTTAAAGGATTATTTTGTCCAGGTAGAAAAAAGTTTCTAACTAAGAACATCATTCTTTTCTTCTTCGCCCTATTCAATTTTTACGGGCACTTAGCTAATAAAAAACCCACTGCATAGAACTCTTTTTGTCTTTTCTTTTTTTCCTGCAAATTTTCATTTTTAAAGAGATTTAACGATCAACGACACTTTTCTTACTACATTTTTCATAGCATTTGGCTTTGCTTTCATCCATTTTCTCAGGCTTTTCAACCCCTCTCTCATTCATCACTTCTGTTTATTTTTCACAATGCCATCTCATTTCCCGGCATTCGTGACTCTTACACTAGTTTGCTTTGCTCTCTCACTCCGTGCAACCGCAATACTGTACAATAAAATTTAAATGTCGACATGCTAACTACGTTTAGGAAAAAGGCTGTCTCGAGTTGCTCCAAGCTAACCATAGTGACAACTTCGGCACACTTATACACTCATAATTTTAAAATGCCACCCACAGTAACTGTGAATTTAAGCCAAATTAAACAGGTTTTGGACAAAAAAAAAACGATATCCAAAAGAAACTGAAACATTTTTAACCTAAGCATCAATCAGTTGTCCGTACTGCCGAACTCTGTAATACTTGTCGCACTTTAACATAAGCTTGTCATACTCTTTGTATTAAAAATCTGTCGCATTTTGTAATAAACTTGTCGCACTTTGAAATAAGTGTTAAAAACAGTTGCTATTGCAATGTATAGTTGTCGCACATTGTAATGAAAAAAGCTGTTACACTTTGTAAAAACTAGTTGTCGCATTTTGTAATACCTAATTATTGCACACTTTGCAATAAAAAGCTGTCGCACTTTGTAATAACAGTTGTCGCACTCGTAATAGAAAAAGCTGTCCCGTTTTGTAATAACTAGTTATTGCACTTTTTATAAAAATAGCTATCACCCTTTGCAATATTTAGTTGTCGCACCTTGTAGTAAAAAAAGCTGTTGCACTTTGTGACAGCTAGTTGTCGCACTTTGTAATAAGCTGTCGCACTTAGTAATAACAGCTGTCGCACTTTTGTAATGAAAAAAGCTTAATTTCACATTTTGTAATAACTAGTCGCACTTTGTAACTACAAAAGTATATTTGTCCTCCTCTTCAGCGTGTTTCAAACACTACGGCGAGCTACGACTTGGAGCTGGGGGGCTGGGAGGACGGCTTGTTGGGTGCAGCAGACAAACCATACCGGAGATCGAGCATGCGCAATACAAAGATATACGCCTATGCGTGGAATAACATTTGGGAGAAGAAACGTGGCAGGCGAGCGTACAGGCTGGCGAATGCCGGGTACAAGGTGCCACAACACTTTGCCTGTAGAGTTGCTGCATTTCACATTACAGCTCTTGTAGTGATAGGAAACCCTACCGATCTCTACCGAATTTGTGTTTAAGTTTGTGTTGGTAATTGTGTTCGTGCTCGTATTCGCGTTCGCGCTCGCGTTCTAGTTCGCGTTTGCATTTGCGATTCTGTCTGTTTATGATTGTGCTTGCGTTTACCTTTGCGTTTGTGTTTATGTTTATGTTGGTATTTGTGTTCGTGTTCGTGATCGCGTTCGTGTAAGCGTTCGCCGTTGCGTTTGCGTTTCCGATTGTGTCTGTTGATATTTGTGCTTGCGTTTGCTTTGGTGTTTGTGCTTGTGTAATGAAAAATACAAAAAAGTGGTTTTTCATAAAACGAATAACAATTAAATTATTCACTGCTATCTGACTACATAATATCATAAGTTACTTTTAACAAGTAACATTTATATGTATTTTATCATGTATTCAATCTAAACATTTATTATTGTTGTTGTTATTATCATTAGTATTTTTATTTTATATTTATTATTATCATTTTATTATTATTTTTTTAATATTGTTATTATTATTGTTTTATTGTTGCTATAAAAATAAAAAAATATATAGTTTTATGATTATCACTACGCCTATACAGGTTGTTATGACCCAGGCCACTCACTTGTATTTCGACCACCCGTACGAGCCTGACCCAGAGGAGCGTGGGTACTACTGGGCCACGCGGTACACCGATACTCGCAAGACGTTTGGCTTCATACCCGATGATATCTACGGCAATATAGAAACAGAGCGATCTGGAACACCGCTGACTAGAGCACAAGTCTGTATGCAGGCGAATGAATGCCTTCCACTTCTAAAACCAGAAAACATTGCAGGTAATGAATAAGCAGTACAACATAATGTTTTGCCGACGTACAAGATAACGATAATGATAATTATAGTTAGTGTTTTTACTACTACTACTACCACCACTACTATTACTAATGCTACTACCTTTACTACTACTACTACTACATTGACCACTCCTACTACTACCACTACTACTACTACCACTACTACTACTACTACTACTACTACTACTACTACCACTACTACTACTACCACTACTACTACTACTACTACTACTACTATTACTACTACTACTACTACTACTACTACTACTACTACTACTACTACTACCACTACTACTACTACCACTACTACCACTACTACTACTACTACTACTACTTCTTCTACTACTACTACTACTATCTACTACTACTACTACTACTACTATACTACTACTACTACTACTACTACCACTACTACTACTACTACTACTACTACCACTACTACTACTACCACTACTACTACTACTACTACTACTTCTTCTACTACTACTACTACTATCTACTACTACTACTACTACTACTACTACTACTACTACTATACTACTACTTTTATTGTAATTATTACTACCATTACTACCTCTAATACAAAAATACAATAATGTAATAATATCACTAGTATATAAAAGCAACAGTATAGTAACAGTAACATGCAGAAATAGCAACATTATCAATAACTCTATCAGTTACCTTAACCGTAACATTAACATTAACCATAACAGCAACCTTGACAGTAATAGCAATTTTGACAGTAACCGTAACTGTAACCTTAACAGTAAAAATAACCTTAATAGTAACTGTAACAGTAACCTGAACGCTTATAGCAACAGTAGTAGCAAGTTTCCCTAACGGTAGCACATCCCTGAAAATAACAGTAATAGTAACCGTAACCATAGCAGACACCATAGTCAAAACTTTAAGTAGTAGGGTTTATAACGGCAATAAAAAAACAATACAAAAGGAATAAGAGTTGTCTTCAAGCATTGTTCGTACATTACATGTACAAGAGACTGTTATCTTAATCAATAGGTATTTGTCTCAAACGTTATAAACTTCAGCGGGTGACAACAACTAGAACGTTTTTTCTATGATAACAATTGTGAGAGCTTAAAAGCGGGCTTTTGTTTTTCTGTTGAAACCAACGTTTTACGTGAAAACGACGCTTAGTTGTTGCCCTCTAAAAAGGAATAAAAGAGTTTATTATATACCAAACACTGGGTTTTGAGTTTCTGATAATCTGATTGGCTCTCTACTCACGGTATAAGTTCTTTTATTAAGCACCGAGCATTGGATATCGAAATTCCGGTAATCTGATTGGCTCTCTACTAACAGTATAAATCCTATATACTGCAATATGTCCAAAAATGGAAGCCGAAAATTTTATCACTGAAAATCTCCCCTTAAAGTGTCCGAAAACTCGACTCGGTAGAAAATAGAATTAGAGATGTTTTTATCCAGTATTTGGTATTTAAAAGAACAATTATTCCACTAACGCTTGTTGGATACGAGCTTATGATAGCCAACTCGGTGCTTCGCACCTCGTCCGCTATCTAAAGGTTCATATCCATTGCGCGTTCGTGGAATAATTGTTTAATACTGCAGCTTGTCCAACAATTTTGTCACGAAAACTGTTCTCTTAAAAAGACCGAAAACTCCAGCCGGTAGAAGATAAAATTCGAGATATTTTTATCCAGTGTTTGGTATTTGATAAACCAACCACTCCACTCACGCTTGCTAGATATGAGCTTATGATAGCCGACACGGTGCTCCGAACCTCGTCCGTTCTCCAGAACCTCATATCCAACAAATAATTGCTAAGTATACATGTGTAAATACGCATCTTTAATTTTAAGTCCTATAAATAACAGTTTGCAACTTGGTAGGTGTCGACGATTCTAAACTCTTCGTGTTTTGCTAGTTGCTCCACAAACACGTATATTCCTCCACCTGCAATAGGAATGGCTGCTGGAGTCTGGAGTGAGACCATGCGCACTGCTGGCCAGCGGCAATCCATGGTATTCCCTCGACTACTAGTGTTGGCCGAGCGGTCCTGGCACAAAGCAGCTTGGGAGAGCGAACATGAAGAAAGTGCGAGAAAGAGTGCAAGAAAGAAGGACTGGGAAGAGTTCGCCAATACTTTGGGCCACAAGGAGCTTTCTCGCCTGGATAAGATGGGGATATCGTACCATATACCACCTCCGGGTGCCAAGTAAGGAAGTGTTAGAAGGTCAACATTTGGGAAAATGCTGTTTTCAGAGACATTAAATCTGTTGAATGTTTTGCGAGCGTTATATCGCAGTCAAGTTACTAAAAGTTGGTAAAAGAAAAATTGTTGGGCTCGCATCGTTCGTTAGTTGAATCGATGTTTGTGTGCGTTCATGCGCGCACGCGTATTTGCACGATTATGGTGTTTGCATGTGTGCATGCTTATGTGTATGAGTTGGTGCTTATGGAGTTAACGACAGACCGAAACAGAGAGAGACGGGGACAGAGACAGAAAAAAAAGCATCAGGTAGAATGCGTGGACACATGACGTCACGCAAGAGAGACTGAATACTAATATGCACAATCAGTGAAAGAAAGAGAGGAGACAGACAAACAAACAAAACAACCTACCAGACAGACAGATACAAATTGAAGATAGACAGAGAGACAGACGAAAGACAGAGAGAGGGACAGACAGACAGACAGTCAGACAGAGAAAAAAGAGAGAAAGAGAGAGTAGACAGACAGACAGACAGACAGACAAACAGAAAGACAAAAAGACAGAAAGATAAACAGACAAACAGACAGACAGAAAAAGAGATAGAGACTTATATTGACTTATACAGCATCATAAAAAGAATGACTATTTGTTTTATATACTTTGAAGAGTTGAAGATAAAGTTTTAAAAACACGTGTGGCTATTCCTGGATTGACGGTTGAGCTCAGCACTGACGGAGGAAACACGTGGAAGACCGCTGACCACAACACAGCGGTAACCGACGGGAAGATATTTCTTCGAACCAGGTATCGTAGACTTTTTTTGTTGTTTCCTTTTTTGTCAATCTGGCCGGTCTTTCTGTACGAATACAATACAATACTTTATTTAAGGTGGATATACATACTCAGCTATAGAAGCTTCTTTACAGACGATCGGTTCCACCAAAACTAAAAGATTTAAAAAGCTACAATAAATAATTACAATTTATTAAGACACAATAAAAACCTTAAAATCTAAAAACTTATCTTAAGAAACTATATAAACATACAACAATAAGAAGATCTAAAACTTTAAATAGAAGTATACGGTTTCGTTGGCGTTATGACACGAAAAAACTAAAAACTAATTATAGCTGTCTATGTCTACTGTGTTGAGGCATTGTGAAGTGGACTCTTTAATATTGCAAGGCACCAAACATCTTGTTTAATTCCTTGCCGAACCAAGTAACTCATAAAGCCAGCGCCTATCTCCACCGGTTTCCGTAGTGTTAAGGAGCTGAGAGTCTGTGACTTCCTCTGGGCAGTATTCCTAATCCATTGCAGGTTATTAGCCCCCAGCAGAAGCTCGCGCTCATTGCATTTGTACAACAGAGTCGACTGGAGCAAGTCGAGAGCCAGGCGAGGGTTTGAACCACGGCTCATGCTACCAATTTGCCTTCGAGGACAAAAATATATAACCTAGTAGTATGTTGTATTTTGTCCTTTCTTTCTTTTCGTACCCGTTTCTGTTCCCGTTTCCGTCCCCTTTTCCGTCCAAGACCCAGACCCAGAACCAGACCCCATCTCTGTCCCTGCCCGATCTTCGTCTCCGTCTCTACTTCCGACCGACTCCGGCTCCGTTTCCGTCCCCGTTTCCGCCTCCGTTGCCATACCTGGCTCTTTCAGTAAGGCTTAACTCTACGAACACGCTTTCTTTGTTTTTTCCTTCTTTCTTTGTCAAGGTTGCGTTCTTTAACAATAGGGTTTGGGTTTATTTATATGGTCTTTTATCCAATTGGGTCTTTCGTTCGTAGAGTTAAAGACGACCCAGCTCTTTCTACTTCTCCGTCACTGTCCCCGTGTTCCTTCTTTTCATTTCCTTTTTCCTTGCACCTGTTCTTGTTACTCTTCTTGCTTTTGTTCTTCTCCCTCTCTTCCTCCCAGTTCTTTTCTTTTCTTAATCTGTTATCTACTTTGTTTTTGTCCTGTGTTTTACACTATTCCATTTATAGCATTGCTTCTTAAACCGGTATTCTCGCGCTACTTTACCCTAACCTCGATTAGTCTCCGTGTCATCTCTAGGTCAATATGTACCTTTCTCTTTGGAATCTATTTTCTGCGAATAATGCATTACTAATTCATTGTGAAAAACCTAAACAGTAGTAAAATTCGTGAAACTTATCCTCGATCTTGCTTAGGTCAGCAGACAAGAAACGCTTTAGCAGAACCGTGGTGTTAAATGTCCCTAATACGTCCAGCGGTCAGCTCATTGCGGGCTCAATATCACTGGTACTCCTAACAGTTGGAAGTTGGGCAGCGTTTCTCTAAACATACCGAGGACCTGGTCTAACCAACGCGGGCGTTATCGAAGGTTGAAGGACAAAAATGTGCTGAGAACATTTATTAGTCAACCAAAATTACTTTTTCTATAACTTGGAGAAAGTAAGAGATGTTGAAAGATTTAGAGAACATGATCAGTTTTAGCCCGGGTATTTTATCGATTACGAAAATGCCTTTTATAAAAAGCGAAATAAGAACTTAGTATATTTAATAGTACTTACATAACAGTTGTTGTAGTTAAACAGCATATACTTAAAGAAAATATAATGCAAGGAAGAGAGAGACAAACAAACAGTCAGAAAGACAGACAGAGACAGAAAGAGAGAGAATGAACGAACGCCGACACAAATACTCACTAGGCATTTTAATTTATGTGTGTGGCAAACCTGAATCAAGTACAGTAAGTTGTTAGCCCACCCTTTGACAATCAAAATAAACCTGTTACTTTCGGTCAAAACAGCCAATTCTTGGGAAGTCAGTACTAACAGATTAGTTTCTGTGGCAAATGATATGACTGAAAAACATACCTCTGCTAAGTGACTCCAGAGTTAATCACATTGGCAATTCATCTCGGGCCATTTCCCCATTTTTGCATTAGTTTCAATTGGCAATACCTGCCTTGTCACAAAAAAGATCCCATGAAGTAAGGTAGACTACGTTTGAATGCTATGGTCAAAACATCCCAGTTCTAAATTATTTTTTTACTGGGATACTAATATAAAGATGTCATCAAGCAAGTGCTTGTTTACAGAAAAAGAGAGATTTTAAGGTAGACCTCCGCCTCAACTGACAAGAAAGTGATGGGAGTAAAACTTACTTACTATAACTAGAAGTAATCACAGATTAATGTAATGCGTCGGCACTCTTGGAAAAAAATAGAGAAATAAGCTTTTGTATGTTTTGGGGTAGGACTAGAAGCTGAAGTTTTTCAGCTAGATAACTGGACTAGAAGCACTTGGTATTCTAGTCCGCCTTCAGGGTCAGTTCTTCATGTTATTTACAACAATAGCATAAGCAATAGAGATAACGGCGATGAGATTCATCAGATAAGTGAGCAACTTTGTACCGTCATCGTGTTAGTATATTTAATTGGGTAAAGCCTCGCACCACACAAAGTTATACTTTGACAACCTTTAACTTCTAGCTCTGGCTGTGTTTCCGCTCCTATGAATTTTACTGTAATGTAGACAGGACTGTTCTGAACTGTACTGAAGTCTTGTAATACCAGATTCAAGCGGATGAAGTTACTGAGGACATTTGGTAAACATGTTGACAAATGCTACTCGATAGCATTTTGCCCATTCAATTTGTACGAGAGACAAGATAGGATTCGTGATCACTCGATAGCTGATCTGACATTTGTAAACTGAAACTCAATTCGCTGCGGCCAAGTTCGAAAATAGCGTCGAGAAAAAAGGTTTGCAAATACTCATCTTCCCATACACTAATATTTTTACAAAACACCCAGCACTAATATTTAAAGAAATTTGTTAGAATCATCGACCAGCTAAGTGCACGCACACGTACAACAGCCTCGAAAACGAGTTTGACCAAAGTCGACCATGAGATCGGCCAGAATTGAAAACGCGGCCGGACCCAGCCAAAACCAAGAGGGGCATCCAAATGACAGCCCACGAACGAAATATCTCAAAATTTCTTGGTTTGCACAACGCAGAGAGACCATCCACCTCCAGATTAGGATTGCTATTTACGTCAATCCGAAGGACTTCACCAAGGACCACTGGGAAACAAAAATGGAAGTGTGTCCTCTTGGAATAACCTGTGGTAGTTTTATGAGATGTTCCATCTGTAGAAACAACTCTGGCTCTAGTGTTGTTTTACAATGGACCTGACAGCCATAAGCAGCCACAATGGAGCTCCACATGCTTCAGGATCTTGAACATTTCGCTTCAAACGCCTCGAGGAAGCGACCTGAGACTAGCATATGACTAACCGTGGATTCGTCCTCTCGGAAACAAATCTAGTTAAATCGAAGATGGCATTCGGTAGGTGAACAGATGCGATTGAGTATTATCCGTTTGCAGTTCTTAGCTTTGACACAAGTGAGCCTTTTACTTGGTTATTATCAGTGTTTGAGTGATTTCCTGATTTAGGAACTTGGATATTGTAGTTAAGTGAACATTAATCAGGCTTTTAGTCTTTCATCAAGGACAGGTTGCACAGGTATAAGATGATGCCGTCTTGGTCGCAAATTTTGTAAATTAACCTCTTGCGGGATGTTATCTGAATCAGCACCTTTTACCCAGTTTGAGGTATTTCTTGGCCTGCCCAAAATATTTTATGAAAAAGGGGCCGCCGTCAATGCCAAGGCAGCTGGAAATTTCTAGAACCTCTTGTTCTGTGTTTGTTTTATCCGGCGAGCTACCTAGCAGGTTTTTTAAACGGTTTAACCAATTAGAAACGCGTTCCTCTGGAGCAGATCAAGCTATTTGATCCACGAGAGATTTCGTTTGGTCACTGTTTTTATTTTTAAAAGACTTTCCCGGCTTCGCTGTCCTGTACTGTTTGGTTCGTGAGTCCGCTTGACTCTAGCAGCTTCAGCTTCTCTAGGTCATCTGCCACAAGCTGATCATGGTTACTATAGAGGGGTTTTTTTGCTTCGTCTACAGCTTGACTGTTTTTCCTGAATTCATCATCAGTTGCTGATGCCAGTGGCAATGAAGCCTGTAGCTCTTTCAGCCTCCCCCTAGCTCTCACGATTGTGGAAAGTCTTGATCGAAATGGTTTCCGCGACTCTACCTTCCTAGGAACACATTTTTGTGTGGCAGTTTCATTGGCGGCTATGAGTTCTTAAAATTTCGTTGAGAAGTATCTTTGCATTACTCATCAGTTCTCCAAAATCTAGAACCGGTTCTTAACTTCGATTTTGTATTGCACTTGGAGATCTTGATTCCTTGCGAGCAGAGAAATCTATGTCTCACGCGGGGACATGAGAGATCTCTGTTCGCAGTGTAAGATCTTTAGATTAGCTGCAAACAGCTTCCACTTTTGCCGGTACTTTTACTGAGGTCTCTTTATCAGTTTATGAAGTGTCCGGCTCACAGCTGACCGCTTGAGACTGTGAGCTACATGAATAAACTTTTGCTTTAAATTAACTTCTGTGCAGTTTTGATCAAGAAATTGACAATAAAGAGTATGAAGTTTTCTTGGGTATAGTTTAACGAAATTGTTGGAGAAGGGATAAAATTAAGATAAAATTTAGTACAGATCTGATTCCAATCTTGAGAACGAGCTTCACGCTTCTGCATTCAAAACATTTAACACTGTTTTGCCACTTCTTCCTAACCGACATGTATTCCGGCTGACGTAAACAACAATTAAAGTATAATCAAATATTGAGTAAAGTTATACACGCCAACTGCCTGACAAAGTTTCGAATTTGTTGACAGCAAATTACTCTTGCTGACAGCAAATTACTCGGGTGTGTCTATTTTCTACCGTTTTGAAAACAAAACATCAATAATATCCTGAGTTGATGCACTGTAATTAAAAACCTCTCTGACGTAGTCTATTCTTTTTGGATCTATTTTTAATTAAGACACAACACACATAATTATGTGTACAACAAATTACTATTAAACTACATAGTTTGTCAAAGATTTATTAAACAGAAAAACCCCCGTTATTTGGATTAAATCGAGCTTTACCCAAGCGAATAGTTTACACAGGGAAATACAAAAGCCAATATCTACACTTTTTCAACAAACACGGCTTACTTTCACTTTTAAGCTTGTCATTCACAAACTTTAAAACTTGCCGATATGATTCTTACTTATGCTTTTCATGTGAAAGATTTCGTCTCCTATCAGCAAAACATGTCTCAAGAGCAGTGGTGTCTTAAAGGAGGGACGCTTATTCCAGATACCTTTGTGTCTAGATGCATATAGGTGTCTGGAAATGTCAGTGTGTATACTGATATGTTTGCATGTATG
>JAOBRG010351176.1:0-13430 GCA_027574985.1 Umimayanthus nakama | reverse complement strand
AGAGGGAGGGGTGGGGGGGGGGGGGAGGGTCGTTGTACAGCCTTTGTGACAAAATTGGATCGAGCAGAAGTTACCTTCAGTTAAAAACATAAACATATCATTTGACTTGTGCCCAGGTTCACGGGAGGTTGGACACGCACGGACAAAGCACTGGAGATGGCCTCCAGGAGTCTGTTTACGCAGAGTGGAGGCGACAGGTCTGACAAAGCCAACATTCTGCTGGTGTTCACTGACGGCAAGACCAACCGGGGCAGCAGGCCGTATCCTGACGTGCTCAGACCTCTGCAGGTATTACTTACTAAAATGATCTGACCAATAAATGTTGGGGAAGAACTGCTTCATGTAATAGCGGGATAAGCAAGGGGAGGGGGAGGGGGCCGGGTGGGGAGAGTGTGAAAGAATTGGTTAAGAGTTTTTTCATGTCGCGAAACGTTTAATTAAATCCGATACACGAGTCAACCAGGAGAAAGTATTTAACGAGAGTTGGCAAAAAATCATTCTTTCTCACCTTGCTTCACAGCTCTGTCCTTCCATAAGTCGGCCGAAAAATATTTTAAAACGATTTGCTGATAGAGTTTCTTAAGGGGCGCACCACCAGATCTCCGGGGAGGGGGGTGAGCAGTTCTTTTGTGTAGGACTTTTTTCCTGATAGCTTTAGGGCCGCAAGATTTTTTTTGTGGCCAATGCTGGGGTTTTTCGCAGTGGTCACACTTTTGCATGTTTTTTTCCTTACAGTTTTGCCTTGCGCGATTATTTTTTCGGTAACTGCCCACCCCCTCCTCGGAGATCTGATGGTCCGCCCCTAAATGCATTATACATCAAAAATATGTCAAGTCCTAGTCGGATTCGCGACGGTGTATTGTAAGCATCTTGGAACAAACATGTAGCTTAGGTGAATCTAAAGTTAATATTTACTGACTCGTTTCAGTAGGAAAAACAAGTGTTATGCTGGATCCTGACGAATGCTTCTGATTTTTCAGGTCAAGGGAGTAAGGACAATTGCAGTGGGCATTGGTCCTGGTATTAACTACAAAGAGCTGCTGCAGATAGCCATGCTCGATTCTAAGTTTGTTGTCCAGGCAACCAGCTTTGACACACTGAAGGATAAACTGGAGGAGATTCGCCTGGACTCTTGCGAGGGTTGGCATATTACTTACATTCAGTTTATGTCCATAATAACTAATTAAGGCATTAAAAGTGCTTAAGTCGGCGGCAAGTCTCTATCGTTGGCCAAAATCAAGTATTTGCTTCGAAACGTACAACATAAATTCCACGAAAGTTAGATTACAAACATAAAACTATTCTCAAGTAGCAAAATACAGCCGTCCAAAGACTGTATTTAAGTGCAAGTTGTCAGATCTTCATGGAGAGCAAAAAAATAACAAACGGTTGAAGCTTAATTTAAGTTTTTTACGCAGTTTTGAAGTCTGCAACGAAGTTTTTTTATCAGGGCTCTCGCGTCACTTTCGTTGGTAGCAAATATTTCATTAACTGCTCTATTGGATTTCAAATGACAACTAGAATTGATAAATCTCCGATATCATTCCATCAAATGTTTTGTCTTCTTAAGTTACCGTCCACCACACGATTTTTCTTCTCAAGTCACCCCCAGAAAAAGTGGTTTTTCTTCTCATGTCAACTTTCCCCCAAGTGTTTTGTCTTCTCACATGACCCTCCCCTAAACGCTATGTCTTCTCGTGTATCCCTCCTCTCGAATGTCCCGCCCTTTAATGCTTTGTCTTCTCGAATACCAATCTCATAAATGCTTTGTTTTCTCAGGTAAAGCCACTAGCATAAAGATTCCGGTTTATCCCAAGTTTTCCCAGCGTATTTTTATTTCTTAGTATAAAATAAATACGTGACTTACAAAGTCTCGAATTGTTTATTGTGGAAACAAGAAACATGGAAAAAATTATATCGATAATTTTCAATAACATTTTCTCTTTGTCTTTAAGTTTTGGCACGCACCGTTTACAGCTATTTCAAAAAAGGTTGTCATAGTCAACAGTCGATACTGGAACCGAAAGGAACTTTGGGTATAGTCATAATGAGTGATAATACACCCGTGAAGGTTGTTACTGTATGGCCGTGACATTACGATGAACTAGAACTCTATATTTTGCAACGTTAATGCTATGAAAGTAATAATTTATTTGTGCGGCTTGAACCTACAGTTCCTTTCGGTTCCAGTATCGACCATTTACTACGACAACCTTTTTTGAATTAGCTGTATATGATGATGTTTATATGGTGATATTTAAACGTGGGGTCACTTTTGAAACAATTGTGTTACGCCTGACACGATAGAAGAGCTATGATCAAATAATCGTCCTCCCTCATTTTTGGACGGTTTTAGAAGATAAACTAGGATACTTTTTTGAACGTTTAACTCACCCTTAAATACTTCTCAGACCACCCTCGTTAGTTTTCTTTTGTTTTCTTAGGGGCGCCTCCTCCCACCCCTGACGCTAGCTGCACCACGGGCAAATCATTGGGCATGCAGACCAAAGAGATACCGGATAGCTCCATCACAGCCTCCAGCCAGTGGGACAGCAACCACGGCCCTGACAGAGCTCGACTGCACCTGGTCGCGTCGGGTGGCAAGCGAGGAGCCTGGTCTGCAAGGTAACCACGGCAACAGCCAGTCAGACACACAAAAAGATTGATAGAATGTCAATGTATGAGTCACCACAAAACTAGAATAAAGTTTTTATAAATATTTAATTCCTAGTTTAAGTTTTATAAAACAAAGTATTATTAGCTTATAACTATAGCTACCTCCGAGCACATACCGTCATCGTCGGTTTCGACGGACTACCAAGAAAGAAATACAAGTACCGTCTAAAATTTAATTTAGTTGTAAAAAGTTTCTTAAAAAAAGGCCGTTCGAACAGTAAACACTGTCCCGGGTTCTACTTTCCAACCGAAAAAGCATTTCTCAGCGACAGCGCAGCATAAGCAAAGGTTCGTTATCCACAGGATTTACATCTTGCTTCAGTTTGGTCCTAGTTTTCCAGTCATTGCTGCGGTAACAAAAGGCTGCGGTGGGAACAGAAGTGTTCAAATGCTGGTAGTAATGTAAAACACTTCACATTGGCAGTTTATACAAAAATTTTAACGAAGCAAAAGTAACAAACTTTGGTTTGCGATTAGATAACAAGATAACTGTAGCCAGGATATTTCGTTGGAATGGGGGGTTTGGGGGGGGGGGGGGTGGTTTCGGGGATGCAAGACAAGACAAGACGAGATGTTTATTAGGTCCTTGTACTGCTATAATACATCGGCAGGTATCCTAACAAATTTTTGAGCATTTAAGACGCGCTTAATGTATAGATAGGTTTGCATACCTCAATAACCGAGCGAAATAATTAATGTTTGGATGGTGGGCCATGTAAATTCCAAAAACAAAAGGGTTACATTGATGTTAATCGAACCATTACTATTTTAAATCTTTAACGATCCCATCAGCGGACCGTGGTTTGTGTGCACCCCGCGCATCCGCCTGCCTTCGGGCCTGTGTAATTTTGCTTTAGTCGACATCAGTGCTGACAAGAAAAACCAAGAAATGCCTCATCGGTGAAAAAAATCCAACACACAAAAACACTCATCCTGACTGTTATTTCAGGTACAATGACCTTGAGCAGTACCTCCAGGTTGATCTTGGCAAAGTGGTAAAAATAACGACATGTGCCACACAGGGACGTCATGATGCACACCAGTGGGTCAAAGCTTACACACTGGAGTCTAGCATAAATGGTGACTTGTGGGAGCCTTACACAGTCCACAGACGGTTGAAGGTAAGACGTCCTCATTACACGGTATGTGTAAGTTGTCATTGATTAGGGCAACCTGTGGGAACAGTACACAGTCAACAGACGGGTAAAGGTAAGACGTCCTCATTAGCACGATACTGTGTTGTTCGTGATTAGGGCGACCTGTGTGGAACTCGTTACGGCCATCATACAGACGTCGGTCTCAGGCGTGTAGTTTGCCAGCCTACCTAATCGCACGGGCCACATGTATTCAAAAGTGTAAGGCACATCAATATTTCGGTTGCGCCACGGTCTTCCTGTCTTGGACTTATAAACAAAGATTGTCTCACGGTTGGTCGCGTACTTTTTTGTTTCTTCTTTCATACAGGTGTTTGCGGGCCAAACGTTATATTCTTGTTCTCTGGTGTTATATAACAATGTTGTCGTTCTTGCCCACAGGTGTTCTCAGCTAACCAGGACAGAAACACCATGGTCAAGCAAACACTGGAGACGCCCATCTTTGCACGCTACATCCGTATAAAACCAACCTCGTGGATGCGCCATATCTCCATGAGGGCCGAGTTCTACGGCTGCAGGACAGGTAAACGGTTCATGTCATCCAGTGAAAATTAGCAAAACACAAACTTTTATTCGATTGGATAACGGAAGAGGCTATGTCTATGGTACTTTTTGGCGTTTAAACGCTTGCTTTTAAAGTTAAGGAAGCGCAACACAACAACTTTCTTTTTCTGCGTTTTTTGGCCACTAGAATATCGGTTAGATTTAGACAAGAGTTACTATTACAAGTCTCCCAAAATACAGAAGCTGTAAGATTGTTTTTTGCACATGTATGTGCCAGGATAGTTGTAAAAGTAGGAGAGCCCGAGACTGAGGAAAAAAGCGCAATTTTATTTTGTCCTGAGTGCGTTATAGCTCATAAAAAAAGGCTTCAGGTTCATCGCAAAAATGGCATTTTCAAAAACTTTTCAAAGTGTAGAAAATGTTTTTGAAATATACTGTCTTTAGAGTTGTAAATATTATTGGTGTCTTTCAACAATTTTATATCAATTCTTCTTGCAATAAATTTGCTAACATGACTAACTGAAGCGAAAAAAGCGCTCCACTGGTTTAGTAAAATATTGACGTTGTTCTGTTTTGTATGTAACTGCGATGGAATGTTGATGATCGAAATAAAGGGTAGACCTCTTTTTAACACTTACACGACACTGACAACCAAACACATAAATAGAAAGATTTGGTAGTTCGGTGATAAGCAATCGATCTTATAAAGTACAGTCACGAGTTTGAACTTATCCTTTTTCTGAAAGTCATAACACCACACCTTCAACACACCTCACAACGGTTGCGATGTTCCTGAATCAGTGCGTTGTGCTGTTGTGTCACGCAGGGTTTGTGCCACCACCTTACCCACAGTGCATGGCGGCGGTCGGAATGCAGAGTGGTGCTATAAAGGACGCTGCTATAACGGCCTCGTCGTTTTGGAGCTCCTACTACACCCCCAGTAACGGCCGGCTCTACTTCCACACTATCTCGGGGAAAAGAGGAGCGTGGGCATCCAAGCGGAACGATAACCATCAGTACTTACAGGTTGTACATAGTAGAGCTGCCGACCTACTTTTATGAAATAACTGTTAGATTTGTAAACTCCTTCTGTACTGAAATTTTTATTTTTTAAATTTTAATTGGTTGAACTTGTAAAAACATTTTTGCATCAGAGTTTTTTCATATCTTGCAGGTTTGTTACGGCAATTGGTTAACGTTTAGAAGATTGCCACATACTTTGGCACCTGATGCGATGGCAACAGTTTTTACTTCGTGTTTTAAATTTATTTTACTGAAATTTCTACAACGTAATCTATTCATCAAATTCGATTCGTCAGTTTTGAAGAATTTTGTAAATGATCTGCTGCTTATTATAACAAACAACAAACAGCTGTAAATATACCTACGCGAAGCCAGCAATAGCACCGGCTCAATGGGTGAACTAATTTGTCAGACACTCAGGTTTACTTTTGTGATGGAAGTCTTGTTCTGATGCAATTGCCAGGGAAATGTTTTCGAATTAATTGAGCGCACGTGCTTGAGTGAGTGAGTAAGTGAGTGAGTGAGTGATGATGATGATGATGATGGTGATGATGGTGATAAGTGAGGGAGTGATGAGTGATGATGATGAATAAGTGAGTGAGTTACAGAACATTACATCGTGCTAAAAATATACTCCAAGTATGGTGATTACGTAGAACTCATCATAGACTTGCTGATAGTGTTTAACAGTCGGCTTTGCCCGTGGTAGGTTGATCTTGGGAGGTACATGCAGATCAACAAGTGTGCTACGCAAGGCAGACAAGACACTTTGCAGTGGGTGAAGAGCTACAGCCTCCAATACAGTGAAGACGGTCTCTGGTTCATAGACTACCAACAAAACGGCGTCAATACGGTGCGTTACCCGGTTGTTATAAGGCAGGGTTCTTGTGTTTGTTAAAGAACTTTTCATTCATTTTTCCACGATACATGATTGTATTTTTGCCAAGGACCGGTTTTACATGAGGACCAGCTTTATGATATTACGTTACACGGAACCATGTCGTTGAGCCGAAGGCCAGAAATTTGTGATTTTTCGTAAAATTCACGAAATTCGTCTGGGCAAACGATGCGGAAACGAGGACACGTTACATTACTTTACAACATGTTAACAAACGGCAAATTTATTGATAGGGTTGAAGAACCTGATCAAACCAAGGTACGATCAACTGAATTTAACTAACGCACACACTATGTTTGGGATTTTGTAGACACACAAAAGGTTGCTTACATTATAAATGGGACAAATCCAAAACTGAAGTGCGTTATTAATATCTGTAAATGGAAACGCGTACCCTTTTGTTATGCTGCCTCACTCGAATATCTGAAGTATTGAATCAAAATTGAAGAAGAAAGCGTAAAATCATACAAAAAACGTTTGTCATTCATGTGCATACCTACCTACCTACGTAACTACTTACCTAACTACCTACATACATACATACATACAAACATAAAAAACATACATGCACACACACATACATACATACATACATACATACATACATACATACATGTAACATGATTACTCTAGCTTCGCGCTTTTGTACTGATTTATCAAACGCTGCTGTTCAAAGTTGGGGATTAGTTGATTCCAATTAAGTTGTGACGTCCCTGTTCCGAAAAAACAAACTCCAGATGATTTTTTTACAACTTGTTGATGTGTTGTTTCTAGGACAACTGTTGTTAAAGGTTTAAAATCGTAAGAGTTTTAAATGCCGGTACTTGCTGTTTTGCTCGCTGTTTTATGGATGAGAATCTCTTGACTAACCCCTGCCACTTATTAATGATAAGTAATTGACGAGAGCCGACAATGTGTCGCAAAAGAGCTTACTAAAACACCCAGAAAAAGAATTTAATGGATCAATGTTGTTACTATGGATAAGGTGTAAATCCAATTAAAGAACAAAACAGGTCCGATCTGTTGAAACTGATGAAGAAAAGAGGTTCTAAAAATACATTTTCACATTTATCTGTATTTACACTCTTATACCTCTGCACAGCGCACATGACATGTTGCAGGTACTTTCGCGTGTGGCCCGCACTACGTCAGTCTTTAAAGCATAGGGAACCTCTGCATTCTTTGCACTTTATGTTTTGGTTTCACCATCCATCAAACTAAAATAATTCATTGATTTAATATAAACTATATGTCGTTTGAAAGAATCTGTTCTGTCGCTAGCTTGCAATACGAAAGTTTAAACAAAATATAAGAGATGTGCTAAAATAAGATGATGACAATGAGTGTAAAACTGGTTACCATGCCTTCTCCTACAGATCTTTCAAGCCAACCGTGACCAGCACACTGTGGTATATCAGGATCTTAACCCACCCATAAAGGCACGATACATTAGAATACTGCCCAAGATGTGGAACAAACACATCTCCATGCGAGCTGAGTTCTACGGTTGTAACATAGGTAACACCCTTCCTTCTAATGGATTCACACAACCACGCCCAGGTTGTAAAACAGCTATTAGACATAATTACAATCTACTCCCAATAATTACAACCTTCCTAAGAAATAGAAAAAGGTTCATGAGATATCGGAAGTTCGAGTTATCAAGAATGAAGTTATATGACCTGAAAGGAAATGAAAATTACTTCGAGTTAGCAGAAAGTTTGGATAAGCGACGGTTTGAATTACCGGAAATCATGATCAACTGTGCACACATGTTGAAAAACAGGTTTTGTCCGTCCTTCGTGTAACGACACTTGCATTGTAAAACAAGAAACTTTCGTCCTAATGAAGAAACGCAACCACGCATGTTGTAGAACAACTAGGCCCGCCCTTCTAATGGGTAGCGACAACTTCACTCACGTTGTAAAATAAGAAATGTTTGTTTTGTTACAAGTTTTCTCTTTTATAAGAACAATTTTGTAAGAGCAAAGAGGCTCAAATTTCCCAAAATATTCCCCAAAAATTTTGATTATGAGAACAAGCTAAGAACAATTGTGACTTGGCTTCAGATGCAAATGTAACTGAAAGTTTTTATTGAAAAACGCAACACATTATTTCATTACATGTGGTGTTTCATTGCAGGTCTTACTGCAGTTAGAATCACCGAGTAAGCAGAGAAGAAAATCAAATCTGTGCCGTATTTTATGACAGTGCCGAAGTGTACAGTTGACATGACGGAAACAACAACTGAGGCTCAAATTGTGCCAAAACTTAAAGTTACTTCAGTTTGAGCGGTATTAGTTTAGTTTAGTTTATTTAGCTTCGCCCATATTACACAACTGCAAAAGAATAAATAGATATAATAATGTAGACAAGTAGTTAAATAAATAAATCAGGCAGGGAAAACCGCTACAGCTTAGGCCAATTACAGCAGCCCCCGTGGTATTTTCGGTTAATGAAGCATATCTCTGTTATTTCGTGACGTAACCCTATAAACCTATATACCAATGAAAAGCTTTATATCAAGTTCTCAAAATCGCTGTTAAATCTTGTTTGGTAATTTCAAATAAATAGGATAGAACGAACGCCTTGTTTTCGAACCTTTGTTTTCGTGTTCCAAAGTTCCAAGTCCGACATGTTGTGTTTGATGGCACCAACTATAACATTTTCTAATTTAGCACTATTTGCAGTCCAAATCCGTGTCAGTAATTTTTGAATGGCCGTTTTTTTGTGTTTTACAACCAAAACTCCGAAATAGCACTTTCGTAATCGAAAGCGGCGAAGTGTTATCGTGATAACTTTAAAAATTTTTGAAATTTCAGAAAAAGCTGGCATGGTTTTGAATATCATTTATTTAGCTGTAACCCTGCTAAATTTCAATTCAATTAACGAAAACTGCCCGAGTTAGAACCTCGAGTGTCTCCTTGGAGTGTCTCATATATTTGACATAAAAATAGTCTTGAGAAAATATCTTTTATAAGTTTTGGCGTGCCCTTTAGCCCACTCCAGTGAAATTTTTGTGTTTTTCAAAATATCGTTCTTCTAACCGAGAGCTACATTCACGCACACGCTGTAAAACAAGTAATGGTAATCAAGCACAATAACATCGTAAAAACGGTGGTGTTCATCTTTTCATTCAAAACATTTACAACCAAAGACGCTTTAGACACGATCTTTCTACTGTTCCTTACCAACCAATTGTCTTATGACCTAGCAACATTTTTTTACGTATTAGCAGTAAAACCTAGTTATGTCACGTCTTTGGTAATAGAGGAGTAGCTAGTTTCTTTTTCCAACTGTTTTCAGACACTCCTAAACCACCTCCCTGCAAGAAGGCTTTGGACGTAGGTGTCATTGTAGATGCTTCAGGAAGTGTCGGTTCCAGAAACTTTGCAGAGGCTAAGAAATTCATCAGGTCTATAGCTGAAAACCTACAACTGTCTTCTTCCAAGGGTTCACGTTTGGGAATCATTGCGTACTCTTCTACCGCCTACAAGAAAGTCGGCTTTGACGATGTGAATTCGCAGAACGTCCCTCGCATGACACAGATCATCAACAGCATTAGGTTTGCATGTCCCATGTCCATACCATCTGTCACAGAACAATGGGAAACAGATTTCTTTTTATACTTGAATGGAGTGCTTACACGCATTTTTTTTATAAGAACAAACTTTATAAGAACACCCAGGCTGAGATTTGCCCAAAAATTAAGAACAAGCTAAGAACAATCACCAGGCTGAAATTTTGATCTGAAAAATTTAAGAAACTTACATTGTTCCATGTACACAGATTGAGATGTAAATTAACACAAAAACTTGTCAGAATTTAGCTCGGTCATCGCCATCGGGCGCTGGAAGAGATATAAGCAAGCTCGTCACGTTTGCGAACGCTGTATTGACAGTTTCAAGTGCCATTTTACATGTACTGTTTGCGGGCAACTTTTAAAAGTATCAGGAAAAAAGAACATTTTAAGAACAATTTGAGGCTGAAATCGCCGAAAAATTAAGAACAGCCCAGCCTAAGCCGAAATTTACTGGTTCTTATAAAAAAAAGCGTGTAACAGGTTTTTCTAAAATATAACGAGTGTGCGAGGCTGATAGTAACGCAACAAAAAAGTATATCATTCAAAGTGTATAGAAGTCGTATTTGCAATCTTGTTGTTCTGGAGATTCCATGGTGATTTTGATGTTATCCTGCGGCTTAAGTAGTTAGTTAGAAACTTCGTGACCTTGTACATTAAGAAATCTTCACATAAAAAATTAATAACATTTATGCGTTTCACTATTACTTATTTTACCTTAAATGATACAAATAAGCGCTGGGTAAGAATCATCGTAATAATTGTTTGTTCGCATAGTTTAGCAATCCTGCTAGTGCTAGCATGTAGTTGTTAAAAACAAAAAAGCAGTTTCTAAGCTGGGACGCAAAGATCTGCGCTGTCTGAACCCTAAGGAGTTTACTTAAAGTAACTGCTCCTAACTATCTTCCACGACACTTCCTACCTGTTCGTTCTAACAAAGTTATCATTCAAACCTCGTTTATGTCTCGCTTTTTCGTTATCTTGTCTAGATATACCGGGGGAGGCACGAGGACGGACAGGGCGATTGAGAAGGCAGACAAGGATCTGTTCGAACGGGACCGCCCTGACAAGCCCGATGTTCTGATAGTGATGACCGACGGGAAGACCAACCGCGGGAGCAAGAAGTACTCCGACGTGTTGAAGCCACTGCACGTGAGCACTGCATACTCGATATATCCATTCTTTCTATTTATAAAATGCAGTTGCACACGTACCTGATAAATTAGTTTAACTATACGTATATAGCTAGATGTAGGGTGTGTATGGTGATTATCTTAAACAGTTAAAAATTGATTATCTTAAATAGTTAAAATTTGATTGTGTATATTTGTATAAATGGTAAAATTAGAAATTTGTATGGACGTTATATGTAACTCTATTTCATAGACTTTCGCTTTGACAATACTAAACGGTCATGTCAATAAAGCATATTATAACTGAAAATTGAATAGATGTAAAGATTTTGACAAAGACTTCAAGTAAGTCGCAACTAGCCTCAGTAGAACTCAGCGGTGTAGCTTCACCCCCAGACCAGAGTAAACTGTGCTTGTAGCTCCTGAGAAAACGTAGTTGTATAACTATAAATTGAAGTGCAAGTATTGTTGTTAAAAAATAAATTAAGAGTTGTTTTGATGATTGATGGACAAGCGTATTTGTTCGACCACACGCTTTAGTTTGTAACATACAAATCAGTTATTCTATCTACTAAAACCAAAACATCCTCCATCTTATTCTGTTGTGACATGCATGGTCACTTAAGTTTCATCGTTGAAACTTTGGTAGTTATTATAAAGAACCCCACATAAGACTGTAGAGTTTAAACTATGCCTAATATTTAACGATATAATGTAGCATTTAAAGCTGGTACCGAGAATCTAAAAGCTTCTATGAATCATGGTTTAGAATGGGACGCATAACACAGAAACTCACAAGCACAGTAAGATGGTACTTCAGGCATACTCTTTGCTTATAAGAACGTCGTGTTTGAATTGAGTTGAAGTTGAATGTTTTCAAATATTTCGAGGGTTTCAGTCTCAAATACACTTAAAATCTTCTGAAACGATATTGTTGCTAGTTTTAGGTGTAAATTTGTGGTAACGAACCAACCAGAAACATAAATAAGCTACCTTGCAGCGCAGCAAGAAGAAAAATGAAATACAATAATAAACGGAAAAAGATTCTAAAAACAAAGTTCTATTAGCCCAGAACTTACAGCGTTGCTGCACTTGCGAACACTAGCCGAGAAACAAACTGCTTCAATGACTTAGACCTGTGCACTGTATCCAAATAAAAGTTCTTCGACTTCCCGAGCCACGAGTTTGTTCTTGGCATGCTTTTTAACTTTGGGATTATTTTCAGCCATGCATTCCAAGGCTCCTAGATAAAAATAATGTGCGTTGATATATATGAACTTCACTGAAGTAACAACTTGAACTTGGTTTTGTTACGCCAAATAGCGGAAGAATGTCAAGGTGGTGGCTGTTGGCATTGGGCGAGGAATTGATAACAGTGAGCTGCTAGAGATTGCCAGTGGAGTGAAGGAAAATGTTATTCACGTCAGCGACTTTAACAAACTGCTTGGAACACTGGCACCAGTCATGAGAGCTTCCTGTGACAACAGTGAGTGTAGATTTTGGTTGAAAAACTTGGTCAAGAACTTTTTTTATGTCGCGAGCATGCATCTAAATCTCGATAGACGCACGCCCGTGCGTTTATCAAATCGCGTGATTGCATTCAACCAATCAAAATGCTCAGAATAGTTTAGAGAACTCTGTATTTTGTCAGTTTTCGTTTAAAGTGCAATGTTCGCCTTGTGCCATTCAAGCGCTTCTCTCGTGCTCTTCCAACTTCCCGCGTGCATCCATAACTCGATAGACGCACACCAAGCATGGACCATTTCTTCATTAGACGCGAATGAAAATTGCGTTCAGTTTTCGTTACGTCACTGGAAATCAGCAAGAAATTATATACCTCCACTGCCTAGTTTTCTTACAACCATTCCTTTAAGAGTGCAAATCGTATACATTCAAACTATCTCAGGCCAGAAGGCATGTTCGAGTTTTAAGCATTTTGGGAGTACGGCCGGTGTTGCAGACACTCCTATTTAACCAGTAAGGTAATACAAAGTTTAAATTATGATTTTCATTTCAATTGTTTGTAAAGCGAAGTCTTTGTTTTACAATTGATTTGTTGATTATCAAAAATGATTCAGAGAAAAGGTATAGCAAGTGTGAGTTGGCGTGGAGATCATAAAACGGCTTCTAATCATAGCGAACGATAAGCAAGCACAAACACTCATCTTCTCTACCAATTACAGTTTTAACTATATTTCTCATTTAACTTGACGTTTCATAAGACCATTCACTCCTAACTTTAAATGGTGATCAACTAACAGAAATATTACCAGAAATGATGAAGTATTTTTAAAAAAACTATGTTTGGAAAGGCCTCAAGTTGACAGCTGTACATGTCAATCACAAAGAACATCCAATTGAGTAAAGAAAAGTAAAAGTAAAGTAAAAGTAAAGTAAAGCTGTCTAGCTAGTCGCCGCCTCAAAGTACAGAAGCAGCACAGGTCACGAGATCGAACTGAAAG
>JAOBRG010351165.1:0-13431 GCA_027574985.1 Umimayanthus nakama | reverse complement strand
ATTTCAGCATATTGCAGTTGTAGTACCTCAAAATGTCAAACTTTCATATCTCGGCGAATTGAGCACCCGAGTGTTGCCCCACTCCAGTTGTCGTTTCTCGTGGAACAAATCCATATACGCGCCTTCCCTTCACTGCCGCATGATTTCTAAGTGTTGAAAATCAACTAAAAAATAAAAGGCCTCTAGTTGCTTTTGAACGCCCAGCGTTTGTATTCTCCTACGGCAAGACATGTACATGTATGCACTGTTTGTGTTTTAAAACTTAATCGAAGCACTAACATTTTAACAACACTCGTTTACTGTGTGATGCTGAATGTGATTGCTTGCTGCATTTCACCAGTTTTTTTTGTTTTTTCTTAATATTTCTATTTTAGCCTAAAATTGCTCCTAATTTGTTCTTATTAATCGGTGATTTGAGCCTCACTTTTCGAATTCAGTTGGGTCTTAATTAAAAAAAAGTGAGGTCAATGAAAAGAATCTTTATTTCAACTCGTTTAAAATATCAATTCTAAAACTGAAGTTCATGGAGTATACTTTAAACCTGGTTCACACTAGTGAGAGAAGCACAAGCACAAAAGCCAGGCATACGCACGCGCAGAATCAGTCACCCACGAACCAAGCTATTTCTGCGTGCGCTTGTGCCTGGCGTTTGTGCTTGTCTCACTAGTGTGAATTGGGCTTAAACCTAACTGAAAATTTAAACGATGTATAGACTGGATCTTAACTACGTTGCATTTTTTGTTTCTCTCTTGTCGCTATTCTGATCGCTCAGGAAACCCGAGTAGCACGAAATTCATAACAAGTTTGGAAACCTTTTAACTTGGTTCAGCGTGAAACCCAAAGTGTAACTAGTAAGCGCGCGCAATGAATCTTTATAAACATCAATTATTTACATTTAGTTTATAAATAGCTATGGAGCTTATATTGACAGGGTTTTTTGAAGATGTATCCACTGAGCTTGAGCCCACCCAAATTTTCACCTCCCCGTTTCCATCTTCAGGCCGCTAAGGAAACCAGGATTTCACAAAACATCTGAGCATTCAATTAAGTCTTGCGCTATAAAACCACGCTTCTCTGTTAATTGGTTTAGAACGGAAATGGCACTTTTAAAAAAAGGTCTGTAACAGATTATGGAACGGACGCGAATCGTTTCAAAGTTTCGATTTTTGATGTGATGAAGAACTGTGATCGTCTCTAATAAAACAAGAAGAACATTCAAAGAAAAACAAATTTAATAACACCGTATTTGAGCAAGACACGCGGGCGATGGATAAGCTTAACTATTATTGCCTCGGAACTTTCCTCAAAACCTAGTAAGACACTAATATATTGTAACAAAAGCTTTTCATATAAATTTTCTCTGTTTGTGGGACACTAACTGAGAACATTCTTTTCTATGGAACGAGTTAACCACGCATAGTCAAAAGGCGGAAGAAAGCTCTCTTGTTAAGCACACTCTGGTTGGATCGCGAACTCATCTACGTCAGAAAACGCCAAGTCACCAAGTGCAAGGCTTCACTTCAGAAAAATTGCCTGATTAACACAATATCGTTAAAAAGTACCCGTTTGCGGTAAACGCTTGAAGAGTAGTTTATTTTTGAAAAGACTTTAGTTTTTTCTTTGTTACTAACGTTTCGAGCGTTAGCCAAGTCAAACCCCACAGCAAAAACTTTTTTTGACCAAACTCGTATTCAGCCCATTCGCCAACGCGAAAAAAGCGGGTTTTTTTTATCAAAACTAGTAATCGTATCCGATGTTTTCCCCTCAATTACTCAAAATCATGTAGCTTTGAGAGCATGCTGGCCGTTGTACATCCGTTAAATACTTCTTGTACTTTTGCGTGTATTACGTATGTGAAGCAATAATAGTGGAAAAGTAATTACGCAGAGAGCAGGAAACACGCGTCAGACATCCACGCCGCCCGCTTCTTTGAAGCTGGGTTAGCTCTAGAGGGGCTCTTGGTTAAAATCTCTGGCATTTCGGGTTTAACTGGAAATGAAGGCTTTAAAAAATGTTTTAAGTAAAAAAAAAGTGGACTACCTATTCCTTGACCAATAATCAAATTTGGAGTTGCGTCCAACGTATTATTGATTCAGTTTAAGCCATTTTAGGTCAGTTCCGTGACATTATGTTCAATAAGGTTGTAAAGCATGCTATAGCTACACTGTACGTTAGCGCATACCCACAATCCAACAGTATATATAAACATCACGCAAATCAGCAAGCCTCTTTTAATTCGCTTTAAATAAACAAAGAACAAAGCAAATGAAATTTATCGCATGCATGCCGTCACACTATAACGCGCAAAACAGTGACACAGCAGTTGCGAATAGTGCTGGATTCAAAAATGCACGTTTTCAACTCACTGTGCCAATATAGTACCAATGCAGTATCAATGTGGAAGACAGTAAACAGCCTTGTAATTCTTTTCACATTGCGGTTTTCTGCGTCACTTCCCGCGCTACTAGCTTGAGGTTGAATGTTGCGCAATACTGATCAATCCCAAATTAAATCTTAAAACATTGAAAAGTAAATTACATAACTTGGAAAAAGCTACGAAGTCGGTCGAAGTCTTTAAGTTTAAAGTCGGCATTCATGTCCTATTGAGTTTCAATCCGGTTTACAGTACCTTTGTGGGGGAACAAAAACGTTAAATGGGCTCCCGTATCCATCATAAAGGGAAGTTCAATGTTTGGGTATTCAACGATTTGCGATATTGGTCCTCAACACAATACCTATCGATGGCTCGATAATTGTCTCGTACGCACGCGTGTCGGAAAGACGAACCCGGCATCGAAACTGCCTCCCCAATGTAAAAACTTCCATGGGATTTTTATTAACTTTAGGTCTTCTGTTCGAATAATATCAAAATTTTGCCTTTGTTACAGCGGGAGGTACTGGCTAAGTTGAATGCAAACAATACCTTCCGAGAAATTGCATAAATTTGTTTCTGCATTGTTTTCCACACGTGGTCGTTTTAGTTGTCGCGCGCATTTGCATGATTTAAAGAGCCTCTAAGACGATTTGAATTGACACACTTCACGATTACTTCACGGATATGTGATTGTGCAACTTTTCAAACTGGACTTTTGAGAAATTTCGCAAAACCAACTGCATTGTTATTAACCGAGTCCTTAATTCAGAGTTTGTTTGTTTCTGAGCCGGTCAAACGCCTTTGGAATGTGTTGTTTTTACTTGTCAGTTTGTAAGAGCTAAGAATGGTGATAACCTTAGGACCTCTATTGAAATTGGTGTGTTTCGGCGCTAAAATAGGATCATGCAGTTACGGTGAAATGACGATGCATGTGTAGAAATCTTTTCTTTGTTTCTGTGTAGTTTTTGTGTTGAGGTGTTCCACTAAACATTATACTACACTGCTGGTTGACAAAGCTGTTTTATTCCGTTTAACCAGGTTAATCGGAGTTGCTATGGCGGTAGAATGTCTTTCGCCCTAATGACTAATTGCCAAAATGACTAGAAAAAGAATGTATTATTTCTATCTTCAGACTTTTTAGCTATAATTAAGTACAAAGCTATTATTTAGTCACTCGAGTAATGACTTTAAATACTGTAATAGCTAAATAAGTATAGTCAAATCCCTGCATTGGAAAACTTTGTAGCCAACCGGGTCATTAATAAGGCTAAGTTGAACCATTGTGCAATGGCAATGCGTATAGATTTTATGTGGGCAAGTTTTAAATTTCTCGACTTTTTATGTTAAAGAGTTCTATATACCCATTTTGTCCCAACCATAACATTCCTTAGCCAACATAAGAAAAAACAACATGAAAATGAAATATTCGTACCAGCTTTTATTGTCCCTGATATTGGTACAGTTTTTAAAAAAAGTCGTACATCTTTTAAAACCTCCTGCAAGAACGGAAGTACGCCTTATGTCTATTACGCTACTTTGTTTAAAAATTTCCTTTCAATACAGTTAACAGTAAAAATATCAAACTGCATACTAGACAAAACATTGACCATTGCGTGTTTTGTGTAACATTCGCTATAGCCGTCACATTTAAATTATGACTAGCCAGTTATCTGAGAGATACCATTCAAAACTCTTTAGTAGCTTTTCTTGGGTGCTGGTATACGGTACTATTACACGAACGCGGCACAGGCGAACAAATTCACTACATATTTTGCCCTGAGCTACCACTATGTAAAGTAAACTGAGAGAACTCACAGATACACTAATGCAGTCATTGCCAGACTCTTAAAACCTGAAGAAAAAACGATTTTCACCTGCGTCGTTTTAAAAGCTGACATACGTTGTACAAGCGGATAAGTTTGATAGCTGCACCATGATTTCCGCTGTGTACAGTTCCGGGTATTTTTTAACTTGATATTACATATATTTGAAGGAAGATTGTGATTTGTATTTTATGGCAGCTCTTTTATTTTACCTTTCTCATGGTGATATCAGCCTTAAATATTCGGAACGTTTTCAAATTCAAGCAAAGCACTTTTAAGTTCTGTGCTGGTCGTCAGAACAACTACAAAATTGTTCTCGGACGAAATTAGTCTTATGAACATATACCATAATTCAATCCCAAACTTATAAGAGGGATAGTTTTATCGTTGAACTTGTTTAATAAAAAGAGCAATGACAAACAGCGCCAAAATTATCCTAACGGCAGCGTACTTTTCACTTTTAAAAGTTTTTATTCCAAACTGCTTGAAAAGTACCAGCACGAACTTTATATGCATCTCGAAAAACCTTTGTTGGTGGTTGGCAAAAAGAGAGCGGAATATTTTTTGTTTCTATACACTGATGAAGAAGGAAATACAACTGCCCAAGTTTGTAGTAACATAATTTTTTTTTATTAATTTTTCTAACAACTCTACAGTTCTCACTCTGTTTGTACATGCAAGAACACATATCGAGGTATTGTACAACTGATGATCCATTGGTACAGTAGTTCCACTGAGCTAAACGTCATCAATACACTTTGAAGATATCTGTTCTCAATATTAGGAAAGGAATGAGTATGTCGCAAACTTAACGTTCAGCTTCCGTCACACAAGAAGTAAAATTAAGCGCTTAATGTTACTCTTACGAATAATACTTGTCGACTTGCTTCAAGACTCTTATTTTGAACTTAGACAAATGTTGTCAAAAACTCTGCTTCGTATTTTTATCTAAACTTGTGTGGTTGTTTGGCAAGTGCGTGAAAGCTTGGTGTGTTTTAAATCGCTCTGTTTTACGAGCTATATTTAGGTAACATTCATCTATAGAATGAATATGGTAACTTCATGCAGTCAAAAATCAAGCTTGTTACTCACAGAAAACCTTCGAATACTCGCAGTTCGATCACAGCTAGTTTACAAACTCATTCAATGTCAACCGCTAATATAGAAGATTATTTTATCCTGAGGTACACATCTATCGAAATACCTGAGAAGATTATTTGAGCATGAACAAACACAAACCTTCCCCCGGTTAAAACTTTAATAAACTTTTCCTCAATTTGAACTTTCCCAAACCTATAACATTACCATGAATAATAAGTGTCGGCTGTGTTTGTTCATGTTCATATGTCTATTTCGCTTAACTGGTAGATTTTAAAATCCCTAAGCCGAAAGTCAAACTCATTCTTTCAAAATGATTAACTAAAATTAAGCTTGTGATTTGTGTGTGTGTGTGTGAGAGAGAGCGTGTAAGTGTGAGATTAGCGGACGGTTACATGCTGAGATTCATTAATTTTGCCAACGATTTCTTCGAAATTTCATTTCTTTAAGGAAATAATATAAGAGTAGTAATAATATAAGTTCTATTATACTTATCATTTGAACACGAGGTTTATAAAACGCTAGTCAATTTACCCAGCGAATTCACACTTAGTGTGATTTCATTTGAACCGAAATGGTTCAATTACGATTCCTCCGAAACTGTCAAAAACAACAGAATGATTCGATAAGGAAATTATTACCTATTCGCAAAAATGCGAGGTCGATGCACTACAATTTACACTACATTTTCTATCACGAAAATCAAATCAACGGGTTATTTTTTCAACCCAACTCACGCAGCGGTCATAACAAACGATGAACCAAACATTTCTCAAAACGTTATTGTGAGTTAGTTTTAATCTTGACATTAGATCAAGCTTATTGAGCTGTGAAATTACAGCTATCAATTGTGTTTTTCACGGGAAAACTTCATTTGAGTGCTTTTTCATCAATTTCTACTGCATTCTTTTTCGCTTATTCACAAGCTTGCTAAAACTAAAAGTGCGTGAGCGTGGAATCCTAAGTGATCCTTGATTGGATATTTTTTAAGAGCACGTGCGTTACGCACAAAATTTCTTTACTTATTTTAAAACGCCAGATATTTAGCTTACTTTATGCCATTCCATTGTAATGAACATTTATAACTTGTTGCCCTGATTAACTTACAGGGCTATAAAAACTTGTTAAGTTCATCTCGTTCGCGGGAAATCCATACGATCCAGGCTGGCTTGGGTAAGGCGCGATTTCGGGTAACTCCATTAGAATACTGTTCATAGCGTTTTGGGTTGCCAGTGAGTTTCCAGCAAGACTCTGAAAGTCAAAACCAGAGAGTTAAACAGTTAGCATTATTACTAGTGAACAATATTTTTGAAAAGTCAGTATAGAGATAATTGCCTCATAATATTGAGTATTTGTGAAGAAAACTAAAGGACAAACCACTCGCTCATTAAAATTCAAAACCCACATTTTATGTGTTCAAGCTCAGCAACTTGACACAAAAGCTTGGTAAAAGATAATTAAATCCGCGGCAGAATCAGGGTAGGCGCTCTCGGATAATACAAATAAGCTCTACGAAAGCTATTTATTTTTTCAAAGGGCACGTGCGGAGACGAGTGAATGCATAACAATAGATAAGCAGTTTAAGACGACTGCAAAGACCCTGGGATGCAACCCAAAGATAAAGCCGATGAAAAACCCAAACAAAAATTTCGAACACAAGCTGTTTCCATTCATGTTTTCAGTTGCAAAACATTTTTCCTTTGCTAACTGGAAGAAACATCCCTTACGAGACTAATTTGTGTGTATATGTGTAATTGAGTGATAAAATAATTAATGCTGCCACTAAGCAAATGTTGTTGTTTTTCGAAAAACAAATTGTGATGTTGAAAAGTGTCTTGTCGGAAATCGCTCGGTTGAATCATGCACGGCTATAAGCGTGCCAACACTTAAAACCTTATCGCTTCATCTTGATGAACAAAATATCAAATTATATCTGCAAAACGTGGTAAAAAGATAGTATCTTACTTTTCCAAGCCTGTTTGAGGCATTTGTTAAATGCGAGTATGCGCAAGCCCCATCTAACAAGTTATAAAAGATATGTACACTGATTTAATAGTTCAAAAAGTTACCTGCAAATTGTAGGCCTCTTGCAGCCATCCGACTTGTCTAACCAGCCTTCTCTGCCTTTCCAATCTTTTACTCTCATTGAGAATCCTTTGCAGATGTTTAATGTACTCAATAGCAGTCCTTAGAGTTTCAACCTTAGAAAGTTTCTTGTTTGATGGGTCTGTTGGAACGTGTTTCCTGAGGGTTGTGAAGCCATCACTGACCAGTTTGACTCTGTTCCTCTCGCGCTCATTGCGCCGCAGCACAGAAGCGTGCTCCTTCTTCGTGCAGTGTGGAGTGCGACATCGGGATCTATGTTTCCTTGATTTCTGGGGTAGGCTTGGTAGGTCGGGACTCGCAGCTGGCGGGAGAGGAGATGTAGAGAGGGAGGATGAAGTTGATGGTGCTGGTGAGTAAGCCGGTGACATGACTGGAGAATTTAGGGGTGAGCAGTCGGATGATACGGACGATGAAGAGTCGTCATAGCTAAGCTCGGCAAGATCTAGATGATCTAAGTTTGGTAGCTCGAAGCCCAGCGGGTCGTCGGTATCCATACCAGTAACGGAACGTGGAAGTCAGCTCTTCAAAAAGGTTGTGGCTGTGTGTTGCTACACTACTGAGATGAAACGGAGCGCAGTCTTGGGTGTGACGCGGTCCGTGTAACTAGTCTTAAACCTTGCTCACTGCGACCTCGCTTACCACAAGCGTGTTCCTTCTGAGCTCTGCACGAGGCGGGAGCACTGTAAAATTATTTGTCAAGTCCGCTGGGACTTCACGGTATGTGCTCGGAGGGCGGGGCGAAAGGCGACCTGTCATTTATGACACGCTAACATAACAAAGTCTTTGGAAACTCGGCGGCTCGCTTTATTGTGCTAATCTTCATCTCAAAAGCGCGTTTGCATTGTGCGTGCCATGCGCGTGGCTACTCTCATAATGAGAGAAGAATACAATGGCCGATCGTGCTGCCAGTCTAGGTTAGATAGCCGTTAACAAGCCAATAAACCCCCAGCCTTTTTATCTCTTGTATGACACTAAATGCAGAGGCAAAAGTTTATCAACCCTCCTCCACGTGCCCAGTTTCTCGTGAGTTTGATTCGTTACGTTTAATGCAAGCTAGAGTTGGAGCAGTAAGTGGGGCACATTTGGCCAATCGCTTGTCAGATAGGGTCAAGAGCTGGCTTTTCTGGTATAAGATATTTTAATGTTAATTTTTCCTTCACGGTTAGGGTTCAACGGCCTTTCAGTGATTGACTCTTTAGACCTACAGTTAGCAAGAGCTTTAAAGTAGAGTTTCCCTGATTTTAAATTTCATTTATCAGCGAACAATGAACTTTTGCTTTTACACATTTTTTGCGTAAGCATCCTTGATGAGGAACAATCATAACAATAACGCTCTCGAAATCTAACTACTTTTTTTCTTCTCATTTTCTCTTTCTGTTTGCCCTAAGTTAACCTGTCTAGCGCTGCAATATTGTCATTATTAAGCTGATTAACTAGTTAATTTGCATGCAAATGCGTTAAAAGTCCGTTCTCTCTCTTATCTAGCAACTAAAGGCCCTGCCCCTAGATTTTTTAGACCACCATTTTTTCTGGAACTACGAACTACTTCTAATAGAATCGATTGTAGAATAATATCCACACCGTCTCTGCTTGTGTCTTGAACGTTTTCTGACTACGAGCGATGAATGTTTAATTTGCATTCCTTTACACTCCGTATCATGTACCTATGAAATGTTGAGACAAAGCCATTAAAAATGTTTTTAATATTGGTTTTAGCTAAGATTCGAGAAGTTTGTGAAATCTGGAGTGTTGCGCGTGGTTGGTGCTTGGGTTTTTGTGAAATATTTGTTGCGTTGGCCGTGGTTATTTATGGGTTTTTTCTCTACCGCCATTTGTGGGGCACTCAAAAAATCACCAACGCCACGCGTCCTCCTTAAATTTGTCAAAGTAAGATGCTTTGAGATGTTCGGAATTGAATTGGTCCGATATGAGTGTTGAGAATCTGTGTTTGCTTGGCTACAGCCAAATTCGGCGTACCTGATCTGACCCCACGCGCTGAAATCAGATGCTGTCATATGCATTTCACATTTAATATGATTTGGCTAAGTAGGTGTAGAAAGCAAATTAAAAACTCTTCCCAGAGTTGTAAATCTTTCATCAGTGATCAGTGTTTGCGATTTGTAGTGCAAGAGAAGTGAGTCAAGCTTCACCAAACAAGACATTGGTTGATATTAAGCTTGTCCTAAACATCAATACACGCGTCGGGCGCGTGCCGCGAGTACCAGCGTAAGAATGTAATTAGGAGATTTACATAATAAGTGACTTCATACAGCTACTTCACTGCTCTGCAGTCAAACAGCGTAGAACATCTGTTACGAAGGTGTGCAGATTCGAGAGATGTAATTGATCACAGTTTGCTTGGCACGCACAGAATGCAGTCTGAGCTGACAGCCGAATAGTTTTGCACCGCACCTAAATCATATTGACATGATCGCTTTGTAGACCAAATGAGAAGTGTAAGAGTAAGCCAAGGAGCTCGACGAATTTTTGCGTTACTACGTGCAATAACACTTATGCTATATTGAAAGGCCAATACCTATAGTTATCAGTAAACGAAAAACTGCGGCTGAAGTTACGAATGTTGTCTAGAAATACCAAACAACAAGCTATCATGTCAAACCTTTAAAACCAAGTTTCGAGAGATTTTTATGTCGCGGCAATATTTCTTCGCGGTTTATAAACTTCAACTCATTGATAGCTTCCTGCAGATTTTTGCAAATTTAAAACTCAGCAAAATATGTACGCCTGTCTTACTAGGTCTTAACAATGCCAAAACTGATAAAAAACCAAGACTATAAAACTGACAACGGCATTTTGCACGAGTTGATTTTACAAAACTTAAAATCTCAAGTGACCCTTTCAACCGTTGTTGATCGTCTGTATCGCCTTCCACTCGTGAGATAAGTCACTAAAACATATGGGGAACTATTTAACGCGTAATAAACTAAAGTACCCATATTGGTTTGGTGCTAACGGAACTATTAAAATGTGCCTTACAGTTACCCATGCACATGTGGTATGCGTGTTTGGCGCACAAAAAGGTTGAGAGATAATGTCTTGTGGTTTGACCAGTTTATGACCAACGGATAATAATTGATAACCGGTAATGTTTCCAACGCTGTTTGGACGTTATTGGTGATTGTGCGGTCCAAAAATGTTCCATTATTTTGTCTAATCGTAAAGACGTCTCGGGTTTAAGAACAAGTTTAATTCTCATTGACAACAGGAAGCCAAAGAGAAATACGCCAAGTTCTAAACATACTTTTCTAATCAACCATTTTCTCGGATTATGCAGCAAATAAATTGTCCGTTCCTGGCTTGGCTTGAATAAAACTAATGTGGAAAACACGAGTGCCTAAGCAAGCGAATTTTTCCATCAGAAAGTGAGCTCACTAGAGGAGAATACTTTCAACTCGCTTTGGGTTCAGTAAAAGTACCACTCAATGTTTTGTACCAGGAACATAAAAAAATAGTTTGGGAAAGAATTATCTCCCAGCTGTCCTTCTCTTTTATTTTTAAACTCGTTGCTTTTTCCTTTACTTTTTTTCTCTTTTTTAGTTAACGGGGGCAATACTTTATTGTGGTTTTGTGAGAAAGCTTCCCTATAAACGAGTTTAGCGCACATTCATATGCAAATCTTAAGCAAATGCAGCCAGTTTGTAAACAAGGTCAGCTCTGCTTATAGATCTCGCATATCTATTAAGGCAAGGAGTATTGCAGGAACAAAGTAAAGTGCATTAGCTTAGCGATAGATATCTGTACATAACTTTTATGGAGCCCTACTTTTAATTATCCTTTGTAATGAACAAAGATACATAATCCTTATTGCCAAGAACAAAACAATTTCAATAACTTTTTTCATGTTTATCCCTGGGTCATTGCCAGGTTGTGCAACATTAAAAACTATCTCCGTTTGAGTAAAATTGTGTTAATAATTATTAACACAATTTATAACATCTTTTTGATCATTCTGATAATCATTTCCAACTGAAAACGTAGGAAAAACAATAAAACTGTTAAAAACCACATTCATGGTTCAAGCGCTTAATGCTATGGTTGAAATATTTTACTCCTGTAAACACAACGTATACCACAATTTATCGACAAGACAAACATTTTTCTTTGGACAGCTTTATTGTTGTGGTGAAGGGAATTTGCATGTGAAAAACTCCAAGTGCCCGGGCATGCCCTGAAACTTCTATAACCTATAGAAATTGCTTGATAAGAATCGTGGTAATCACAATGTAAGAATTAGCTAAGAACAAAGAACTTCTGATTGTGGTTAAAGAAGAAAACACTGCAAGAACAGAAAGAATTCGCGGCAGCTCTACTCAGCCATAAATCCTGCAGAATCAATTGGTTACTGATGGAACGTCTTCGGATTTTGAAAAACTGTTGCAAAATGCTTCTGGACATATTTCGGCTCTCACATTGCATACAGCATATTAGCGCTGGAGTTAATTAATTTACACAAAAGAAATTTAATGCACATTTAGTTTTCGTTCATTGATCTTAGAATAATGACACGTATTTTCGACCATTGAACTTAACATAATGACACGACAAAGTTATATGAACCCCCTAAAGATCCCTTTTAATTTATAATTTAAATTAAACTTGATTAGTTTGCTTTGCCCGTGCTAAATTTGCTTGGTAGAATTTCATCTCAGTTGTTACATTTAGTGTCTTTACTGGCTGTAATCGACGTTAACGAGGAAGCTATGAGACTGTATCAACAATAAGTTAAGTTTTGAAATTTTTTTCATGTTGTTTGATAACTTACGCTTTATTAAAAAGTTCTTACAAAGATATTTCCCGCCAAGTGTGGACGCCCGCTGTCTCTCTCTATTTGTTGGGCGTAGTTGATTGAAAAAATTGAACAAATCATTACTGGAGGTTGAGAAGTTGTGTATTTACATTTACATTTAAAAGGATGTTTTAGAAATCACTCTAGGCAAACAAACAGCCCGTGACACGACGTCGGTTCTCTTTTGTCAGTCACCTTTCTAATCAAAGCCAGGGTCTTGTGTATTAGCCGAGTGTGATAATTAACAACACTTAAGTGCTTTACAGGCACGCGACAACACGCGTTCAGTGAATAAATTATACGCAGAAGAGGACGCTTACCTTCTTCCAACCAACTTTTAAAGCATAAAGCTTCGCAGATAAACTTTCTATCAGTTTACCCTGCCACTTTTGTCTCAACGCCGTCATGTTTATGTGAAAAAGTCTAATTGTGCAGCGAAAAGTTCACCCTCCTGGGAATTTTCATCTCCAAGGCTCCGAAATAACGAGTTTACGAAATCTCTTTGAGAACAATCGACCGTTAATCCGGTTTCTGCAATCTTTAAAATCTTAATACCTTGAGTCCCCTCAGAGACTGAGATCCAAATCAAGCTGAATACTTGAAAATATACGAGCTGTCACAAAAACTAATGAAAATTTTTTATCGCGTTGGACGCTCTCAACCCAGCACGATACTGATAGACAAATTCCATCATGCTAAACATTGATCCGACGCTGTCACGGGTCACTTCAACTCCATGCTTACTCAGGCTATTTACAACAACATTAACAACAACAACATGAGTGATATTATCAATGAAGCGTCTGTTCCATGGGCTTTTTGACTTGCAGTTTGGCAGAAGACCCAAACCTGCTACTAAATGTACTACTACTACTATTACTACTGCTACTACTACTATTACTACTACTACTACTTCTACTTTTACTACTACTACTACACTACTGCTACAACTACTACTATTACTACTACTACTACTACTACTACTACTTCTACTTCTACTACTACTACTACTACTACTATTACTATTACTACTACTACTACTACTACTACTACTACTATTACTTCTACTACTACTACTACACCACTACAACTACTACTACTACTACTACTACTACCACTACTACTACTACTATTACTACTACTAGTCTACTACTACTACTACTACTACTACTACTACTACTACTACTACTATTACTACTACTACTACTACTGCAAAACTGCCC
>JAOBRG010351154.1:0-13431 GCA_027574985.1 Umimayanthus nakama | reverse complement strand
ATAATAATAATAATAATAATAATAATAATAATAATAACAATAATAATAAGAAGAAAACAGTAAGCGCGTTACAATAAATTTCGAACCTTCCCGTGCCCCCCTAGATGTAAGACTCAAATAAAATAAATGTCCCTAACTGAACGCAATATTAAAGAGATGATAACTTTTGATTTAGATCTGGACTGTAGAACTTGAGCGGATGTCAGCAGGCAGATTGTTCCAGAGTGATGGCGCAGCGAGCATAAATAAGCGATCAGCGAGCGTTTTCTTAGATTTGAAGCGAGGATGGGTCATACATATTCCAGTGTTTGTGCTGTATATCCTGTATGAACTCTCCGCATCATTATAAAGAAATGAAAGCGCATGGACACGTAGATGTCATTATTTTGCCTTTGTACAATGCGTTCTTTTAAGAGCTTCTGGTCTTCGCTAAATTATTTGCAAGCTAACTGTCAACTTTCAGGCATAATAACATACATGAAAAAATTACTCGATTCTGATTGGCTGAGAGCAGTGCAGTTGAAGAGTAACACCAGGGCCCAGTTGTACGAAGAGTGGATAACTTTATCCAGCGGAAAAATCGCTATCCAGTGGATAAAATTGACGCGTTCTTTATTTTGCTTGGACAACGCGCCAATTTTATCCACGGGATAAGGATTTATCCGCTGGATAGAGTTATCCACTTTTCGAACAACCGGGCCCAGTGCAAAAAGCGTAATACCAGTGCAAATTACAAAATATCAACGTTTTCGAATCTTATCTTCAGTCCACAGCTGTGAGAGATTGGTATATTATGAAGTTTTTCATAAACCTCCCATAACGTTCGAAAATTTTCCGAGGGTTTCCGAAGTTTTCCGAGCATTTCCGAACACTTCCGAAGATTTCCGAAAATTTTCGAAATTTTTCAAAAAGTGTTGGAAGATCATTTTGAGAACTTTCCGCTATTTTCCATATTTTTCCGAAGATTTCCGAGGAATTCCGAAGACTTCCGACAATTCCCGAAGATTTCAAAAAAACCTAAAAAAATGCTGGAATATTGTTTTTAGCGCTTGGCAACTTTTACCGAATTTTTCCGAAGATTTCCGAACACTTCCGACAATTTCCGAAGATTTCAAAATAATTTCAAAAGAGACACAAACCCTTACTTCCGATTAATGAACGAGCATTACATTTTTTTATGTATGTTATTAACAAGTAATCATACGACTTCTTTCGTTCAATTTGAAATTAATTTGCACTCGTGATTTTTTCAAAAAGTTCAAATTTAACTCGCCCTTCGGGCTCGTTAAATTTTGATACTTTTTGAAAAACTCACTCGTGCAAATTAATTCCAAACTGCACTCAAAGTCGTATGATTACCTCTACAGACTACCTAAGTTTCTGTCCAGATAAGGACAAAATCGTATTTTAAATGGAAATTTAAACTGGTAATTCCAGCTAACACCAGAACTAGTTTCGTAAACTAAAAACTCCGAAAACTGTGCACAACTGAGTGACTGTTAATGAAGTTTTAGTTTTCGTTTTTGCGATGTTGTGAATTATGGCAGTTGACCGAGGTCACAGTATTGGAATTGCAGGTGTTTCTAGTACACAAACACAATAATAGAACACTGAAATGTACTTCCGTAACGTGAAACTACCGTAAACCAAAGTTAACGTTGAATCACTGGACGAAAAAACCGAATCAGAAGACCAAAAAAGCTTTGGAAGGACTGCGGAAAACCAAACTAAAACAGATAAACAAAGTGATAGAATCCAAAAACCAAAAACCACGGTGCAATTTCCATCGAAAAGCATACGGGCAAGAAAAGAAAGCTGTTAATCGCAAAGGAAAAACTTAAACCCGCGACGCTTACTGCACCTCTCTGGTCTTGTTTTTTCAGTAAGAATGCACTAGCTAACCAACTAACTAGTAGCTAGCCAACTTATTTCAAACTAGCAAGTTTTGGCCGCTAAGCACTACATTTGGAATATTAGTTAGAGCACTTCAGTTTAACTTATCACATTTACACTATATTTGAATATAAGCTTTATACAATGCTTAGCGGCCAAACCTTGCTGGTTGCTCCTTCACTTACGTGTTCATTTGCCGCAAATCATTATCTTTTAAAATTTTCCACGACCAGCTCCCATCTGGCCTTGTAGCTCAGTTGGTAGAGCAACGGTGATCTGCTCCGGAGGTCGTGGGTTCGAACCCCACCGGGGTCAGAGATTTTTTCTCTTTCTCTGTGTGAATAGGTCCTTTTCCTCTTTAAAGCTAACACTCAGTAGGTATCATTTGGGATAGTTATTAGAGCGTTTAAACTTATCACATTGACCCCTATATGTTGTTTAAAATTAGCTTATTGACCAACTAATACACCCCATATTTTTGTGGTAGTGGATGCAAACCCTTGTTCTGTTGGAACTCGCATTCAATTTAAACATCGGTGATGCTGCTGTCACACTGTTGGCCGAGTATAGACCGCCTCGTCTAAAGAGCCTGGATTTGAGCGGAACAACGGTGACGTCCAAAGGAGTCAGGTTAGTAGGGAGAGTGTAGTATCTGTACTTGATCATCTGTGCGTGCGTGCGCCAGACACATGCGCGCGTACTTATACACTCACGATCGCTCGGAACATAGAAGTATAACTGATCAAACTTTTCAACTCAACAGAAAGGTCCTGAAAGCTTGTCCAAGTTTGACAGAGATCAACCTGAGCAACTGCCGGGGGGTCCCGCGAGGAACTAAACAGCAACATTCAGGACCACAGGCGCTTAGCCAGCTCTTGGACTGTTTAGACGGCGAGACGACAATAAATATTGATGACAGTGACTAAAGAGAAGGGATTGTCCTCAACAAATGTATTTTATTATTATTTTAGTGACAGGAGGAAAACGTTAACTACTACTTAAGTAAACTGTTCTTCAACTTCTGGCTAAAATTTATTTTGGAAAATTCTTTATGGAGAGTTTGAGTGACATTGGTTATTCTAGTTTCCATATATTTTGACAACGTTTAAAGCAAAATTTGAGCAAGGTTAAAAAACAGATAGATCTTTCGACCCGCAGGGTCCTCGTCAGTTCTGATCTGAAGTGAAGTTGACTGCAAAGCTGTGAATATTTAAAAACGTACACGTCCCATAGAGAATGGTTGTAAATATAATTGATGAGTTTCTATGTTCTGTTGCAAGCAAAGAAAAGATGTGAGATCTAAAGGGTAATTAGACCATTTGGACACATCAAACAATTGATTTTCAGTCGTTTCAAAAAGTACATTTGTTGCTCGGCAACTAATAAATGCTTCCTCTTTGAATGACAGTTGTAGGCTTTAGAGTCAACTACCTCCTGAGTTGCACTTATTATTCCAAAACATATTAAGAAAAATTACTTCTTTTTGAAAATGTTCCTGAAGCAATGAATATACATAGCCGCAACAAACAATTTACATTATAGCATTGGCGCATTCATAGAAATCTTTGTATAACTACGTTGCCTTGTCACAAAACCGTTGTGAAAATCAATTTCTACGTGCCAGTGATTTAAAAAGGAAACGACACAAAAAGTTGCAAGAAATTGAATATCCAATAATACGTCAACAATTATTTTTTAGAATTTTAAAAGTTTTAACCAAATGAATAGTTGTTTTGAATTCAATACTTATTAAGTAGCTGTTTCCTTGTTATTTTAGTTAGTTAACATCTGTCAATTGGAAAATTAGCTTTGTATTCGCACTATGTAAACGGATTGAGGTCTACAAAATTGTCCTGAGAAACTTACTTATTATTAGTGTTATTTATTTGGTTGCTAGGGTGTTTGTCACTTTTAGGTTTTTTTGTAATTTATATATCAGGATATGGATTGTTAAGTTACCACTCTGTTGTATATATCAGTTATATGATTGTGTAACATGTACCGCGTACATACTAATCGGGCGTGGAAGCGGAATCTTGAATCATGAATCACGGCTAAAAGCAGTGAAGGAATCATGAATCACATCATCCCGCAGGCAGTGAATCATGAATCATGGGCAAAACAAATGAATCTTGAATTCTTGTTTCATGGTAACGCAAATGAATCATGAATCATGAAGAAATTCTATAAATGAATCATGAATCATTGGTCAAAAAATATCTGGGAATGACGAATTACCATACTGAAAAGATTGCGCTTCCACCCCCGATACTAAGCACTAACATGATTATATTAAACTGATTCGACTTTAAAACCTTGATTTTTGTAATGTGTTAATAGGTTTTTTCGTGTTTTGAAATGAGCATTTCAACGCCTTAACGATAAATTAACATATTTATACAAGTTTTAAGCCAGTTTGAGTAAGTACTGCAATTGTCAAATTGATTTTCAACTACGATTTACTTAAACCTGTTTAACGAGAAGTGTGAACGCGACCTTATATTCATTTCCACCATGTTATTGTGACCCATTCTGTATAAACATACATATTTACAGTTTATTTTTGTATCACAACAAGGAAAAATAAGAGGCTGCACGTAGTCTATGTTCTGTTACTGTCTTTAATATATGTGAACTTATTAGTAAAATAAACTATGAAGCGATCGTGCTATCGTTCATTGTTTCGTAGCGTCAGTTCATTGTTGCGTTCTTTGTGACGCAACTCAGGGCTCATATCGAACATAACCCGATCGTAGTTACTCTATTTCTGTCGTCGTCGTCGTTCGATTGCGGCCAGCAAGGGTCGTTCCTGTTATTTGTTAATTGAAAAATTCTGATAAAAAAAGGAGGTGCAATTAATCATAGTATTGGTCAAGTATTCATTTTAAGTATCCCTCTCTGTGATATCCCCACACAACAAGGGTTCATTAACGTCTTTTCCTTCTTATTCTTGGACAAGATAGCCTGCGTAGCGGCGGTTTTTGAGGGGAGGGGGGAACCTCGAAAGAACGGCCGCCGTGTTGGATGAGCGAACCAAGGAGACACTGAGCTGCTCGATCCCCCCTAAAAACAGCCGCTACGCCGGCTACGGACAAGATAGTAATCGATTTTTCTCTCGTCAAAAATAAGCAGGAAAAGACTTTCATCGACTCTTGCCACACATCCAAAGAGATACTTGACTGGACAATTCCTCGAGGATTTTTATTTAAAAGTGTTTTAAAAAATGCCGTGTCATTATTACCTTGATTTTGCAGTATTTTCTCTTCAATCACTTGTACAATGTTATTTAAAAGGCAATGGAATACTACTACATTTCTTTTCTATTAACTGAAAATATGAGTTTCCCTCGGCCTTAAGTTCGCTTCACTGTTCTGCGGTGCGCAGCTCTTCAGCACATGAAAATATATTCCTATACAAAAATTTTACAGTTGAATTGAAAATTAGAAATTAATTGGAAAGTGAAAATTGTTCCATTTTTTTCATGACGTAATTATTTATTACATTGTATATAAATTTTGGTTATAAATTTGTATACAAATTTTGGTTATATTTTGGTAATAGGCGGTACGTCAAAGCAAGTTTTGGTAATAGGTAGTACGTCATAGCAAGTTAAAGGAACATTGCCAACCTCAAAAATCATTCTATAGATAAGTGTTATTTACTTCCTCTTTTCTTTTTGATAACCAAGCATTTTTAATTACAAGGAATATGGCAGTGGACAACTATTTACACATGTTAATGCCGAGTTTCGCACTTTAAGTACCACTCAGGGTTCCTGCTGCTAACACCTGATCAAATTTAAGACCTTTTTAAGACCTTGCACAAAATATTTAAGACCAACATCCGCATACCTATGATTCGACAATGAAGAAAGATGGCTGTTTTTCAAAAATATTTTTCTTGTGCACCACTAAAAAATTGCTGACAACATAAAAACAATTTTTGAGCAAAAAATTAATACCTTTTTAAGACCTAGTAAATAAATTTCATAAATTTAAGACATTTTCAAGGCCTTAAAAAAGCGAAATCAAAAGACTTATAAAGACTTTTTAAGACCCCACAGGAACCCTGCTACTAGTTTTCCCAAACCACATTCAAGTCCTTTAAAAATGATAATGCACTGTTCATATTAACTATGGCAGTATCTTTCGAAAGATGGTATTGACCACTGGCAGTTTAAAAGCACTGTGTTGTCGTCTGTGTCATCACTGTCCACACCCTTTTGGGTTTTATTGTTCAAAGCCCAAATAGCGCCAAACCTATTTACTCTTCTGAAGCAATCTCAACACCACTTCAAGTATTCATTTTTGATGGATATCAAAGCACACAGAGCTTTTGCTCTACAAGAGGCTGGTGAACAAAAATACTTTTAGTAAAATCAAAATTTTGCTATTGCAAAACTAACATACCTACAAGCTTTCAGATCCCGGTTTAACTCCAAAAAAATGGGGGCATCCCAATTTTCTAGAATTTTGGCCGGGAAATTTTCCCATTTTTCAAAATAATATTTAAGGCATAACACAATCAGTATTTTATCCAAATCTTTTTTTCTGCAAATTATCAATGAGAAGTGGAGCGCAATAACGTCGAAGAAATCAACTGGTATTCATTAAGATTTCAGATATGTAAAACATACATAACTCTTCTCATGTTGACTATCGAAATTAGCTGTAAATAAAAAACTTTTTATTACTGGTACTTATTCTGGTTTATGTTAACACTTCATGTACTGTATCACTTTTTGACTTACTGTGAAATAAGAAGGAAGCAGGATTGCTAGTTTAACCCCCTGAGGTTGTAAATCCTGTGCTCTTCACCTTTTTTCATTTTTATATTCATTTTCTTATGTTATCCTATACATTATCAATCTGAACCCTATGTATGAAGAGCTTGCAGATTTTGATCAGTGCATTCATGATCGATGTGCATCGATCTTCCTCTTCCCACTCAAAGGGTGTAACTAGAACAATTGGTCTGCAGCAAGGTTTGAGCAATGATAAAAGTGACCTGATTTGTAATTATGAGTTCATGATGACCAGTCTAATAAAAAGTAATAAACCAATTCACTAGCTTGTGTTAGGTCAAAATTCTTAGTAGTCCTGACGCCACTTTGGATGTGGGGCAGCTGCGGCAAAAATTACAGCAAATGTATGGGAAGCTCTTCAACTTTCAACCCTTATTTAATATTAAACTCCCTAATTGTCTGGGCCATAACCAACTTTGCGCAGGGAGGGCAAAATGCTGTCCCAAAACTTTAGACTGGAAGTTCATTAAAGTATCCCTTATAATCATTTAAATAAACATTCTAATATTAGTGGGCCACATGAATTACAAATTTTTCATGCTTAGAAAAGACAACATTTTGGCAATAGTGGGGCACGTTGCCTCTATGGGGTTGAATGATTCCTTGTACATGAAATATGGTGATTTTGGCTTTGATGGATTCAGCACAATTACCAATTGAAATTACTGTTTACAGTCAAGCAACTGATAAACATGAAAAACTATTGATTGAAATATGAGCCAAACTGGGGAAACACATGATTTATGAGAATTGATGAAAACAATTTTAGAGAGCACACACCACGCTCCTGGCTGGTCGCTCTTGATGTTTTTACAGTATTGATGTTCTTCAAATGCAAGTTGCCCTTTAATGTTCATAATTACTCTATATTACTTAGCACATCCAAGAAATACACTGTCTACTGTAAAAGTACTAACTACTGAAACAAGGTAGACCTCAATTGCTGAAATATAAACCATCTTAATTTCTTATTTGGTATGTGAGGTCTAATAATTTGCTGCAGCTGCAACACTAGTAATTGTTGTCAAACAATAGTTTAAAGTTAGCGAAGCAAAAATCCTTTCCTAAATGGGTCGTCCTTTTCCACTGTAAAAACACTTGTACCCGTGTAGTAGGCATGGCCAGTAACTTCCACGTGAACAGCAGGGAAATCTCCACATTTTGTTTCCTTTACAGCTTTGCCACCAAATTTAGACCCCACCAGGCCTTGCTCAAACACCCGCATCTGGTTGAGTCCGATCTGCTGACGTGCGAACTGAACAGCAATCCTCACAGTAACGCCTGATCCAGTGGGGCAGCGGTCAACCTGCAAGAAGTCAAATCTGTCACTTTCTGAATCCTCTAAATCTCTGGTCGAATTATCTGCTATGAAAACATAAATGAATTAATTTTAAGTGAAATCGCAAAAGAAAAACGAAACAAAGCAGAACAAAGTCTCTCCATCTCCAGTGATACTATGCACAGCAACTTATATCAGGGCCTAAATTTTACAAGACTGCCCTTAGTATGTTGTGCAATATTTTATCCAGGTAAGTTGACATTGCTACTTAGCTCAGGGCTGGAAGCACTAATAACTAAAATAATTATATTTAAAAAATGTCAACACACTTTAACAATATCACTTGTATTTTGATCTCTTTTGAAAACAAACTGTCAACATGTTTCAAACAGTGTGCGCATGGAAGGGCGTTGGGTTGGGGTGCAGGAAGGGAAGATTACCCCCTGCGATAAGCCGGTGAATCTTGAATAATAAGATTCTCTTTGGATGGAAACTATGCATGGGCAAATTAATAGATAAAAAATGTATAAATTTTGGAAAACATAGAATTAATTATGAGAACCATTTATTCACATTTTTTGCCCAAAACAGGCATTTCAAAATAAGGTGTTGAGGGTTTGCAAGCAACGTTTATAACCCTTATTTCCGACATCTACTTTCACTACAGCTGCTCAAAACTCAGTTGCATAAGAGGTTGTTGTTTTCCCCATAAGTATAAACCGATTCTTATGTCAATCTCTAGAAGAAAGCTTTGAAATTTTGGGCAAAAACAGGTCATTTTTCTGCCGATCTCTTCCGAAAATGGCAAGGGACTTGAGTGTAGGAATTGAATATAAGACGCTTGCAATGATTGGCTATGAGCTACTGTCGAATCATTTGCGAGAATAGAAATATCAAGTCACGTGTATCGACGTGTCACCTGTCAACAACTGGCCTTCAAAATGCAGGAAATGGGTTCTTTTTGCGTATTAAACTTCAAACATTTCAAACTACTTTTCAGTTTCCAACTTCTACTTTTCATCTTTTTGAAACCCCTGCAAATAGATTTCTTGGTAACATTTTAAAAGAGAATCTGCTTTTAGTATCTACCGGTAAACATTCAAAATGCTTGCTTCGATGGAAAAAAATTGAAATGAAATGACAACTAACTTAAAACCAGAGGGTTACAAATGACAGACCTGGGGCTGTTTAGAAAACTAAAATTAAACAAGATATAATGAAATAAGAATACAATACATTTATTTAAAAATTCCTGGAGTTTCAAATGAATGTTGTGTTCATAAAAGACATCTGCTGTATCCTGTCCTGTATACATATGTATTAATAATTGATTAAAAAGCGTGAAAAGAAATTTTTTAAAAACACAACTACTAATTCAAAGACACTGGTACAATTTATAAATGTAGGCCTAATGGATGTCTTGTTTGCCTTCAAAAAATAAAGTATAATGTACAACTAAAAGTTGATTTTCTGTCAAAAATCAAAAACTTCCTCCATCAGGCTATCTTGAATATTACCCCTGGTATTGAAATTTGAAGTGTTTGTTCCCATATGCCAACACCCATATTTTTCCAAACCAATACAATTTATTCCAACATCAATATGTAATATAAACACATCTTCGAAAAAACTAAAAACCAAAAAAACTTTACAATGATTTTCCTACTTGACAAAAATTACAGTAACTTTAAACATATATCTGCAGAAATAATTATTAGTAACAGTATTGCAGCAAAAAATGAATACTTTAATATTCTTTAAACTCAAATAACTTTTATAAATAATAAATAGGAGTCACTTAGATTCATAAAATTAAAAATAAGACAAATCTTCCAAAATATTTTAAAAAAGGAATAAAATGCTGAATCTGAAACTAAAAAGCAGGTTTGCAAAAACACATTGTGAGGCCTACACTGACTCGTGTTGCAATGAACCGAAGTACTACTGACAAGTAACTCGTCTTTTGATGTTTATAACAGTATAAACTCTTATAGTTATACCTGGTTGTCTGCAAAGACACACACATTGGCTGTACAATCGTCTGGATCGTCGTTATACTCGTCGTTCCCGTCTGTAATTATAGTGCCGTACAAGAATGCCAAATCTTCACTGTCTGGATGATGGAAGTGAATTTGATGCTTCACGGCCTGGGTGACAAAATTCGCGGCTTCCACGAGGTCTTTCACTTTGGATGACTTCACATCAACCTCCAGTTTGTCGGCCGAAATGAGAGCATAGAAGGCGCCTCCATACCCAATATCCACCTTTAACTTCCCGTACTTCTCAACATCGACCTCAACGTCAAGTTTATAAGCAAAAGCAGGTACGCTGACAAATTTAACTCTTCCTGATTTGCCTTCGCTGAGTTCTACCATGGTTTTCACGACTCCACAAGGACATTGAATAAACACAGGAACTTCGCCGTCAGTCGCCACATCGGTGCTCAACAGACCTGAATCTACAGCATACCGACCTAAGGCAATCACGGCATGACCACACATCGTACTGTAGCCATCGTTGTGGAGAAATATCGTGGCCAGGTCGGCGTTTTCATCGTCGGGTTGAACAAGCAAGGCACCGTACATGTCGTAGTGTCCTCGCGGCTCGAACATCAAAAGCTTTCGAAGGTGATCCAAGTGTTCTCGAACGTACCTTCGCTTGGCAAGTATCGTGTTGCCTTTCACCGGTGGATAACCTGAAGTTATTATTCGCAAAGGTTCTCCGCCAGTGTGCATTTCTACTGTTTGGATCTTGATATCTTCGTCCTCCATTTCTCTGTTCTTTGATCTCCTGTTGTCCGTGCTGACTCTATAAAGCGCGCCAATTAACCCGTCGCGCCAAACAACAGGTGTTTTTTAAAAAAAATTCACTCTCTTACTTCCGGTTTGGCATGTTTTGCCTATTTTTTCTTTAAAAAAAACTTGCCCCTCGTGAAAACACGTACATCCAGCCCGAACCAAAGAAGGTTGAGTAGCACGATTTACTACACTGCTGGCTCAGTAACTGTCAACCCGCATGCGCATAGGAAGATACATTTTGTTGTGGCACGCTGTAAAAAGTTTCCAAAAATCAGAAAGTTGCCAAAAATCGAAATTTCGCCCAAATTTCGGAAGTTGCTAGCACTTGCTACTCCTAAATTTCGAGATATTTCTCAATAAACATTAATCGAAAGCTTTATAGTTCGCCCTTTTTGATATAAATTTCTTGTCTATAAAAAAGTTTTACTGCATTTCAAAAAGTCGCTGACAATTTTCAGTAGGAAACTGAACGGAACAAAACTTCTGATGGTTCACTTGACGTTTTGCTTCAGAATATGTGGGATTACTTGAACAAAACAAACTCTGTGGAATGTATTCAATAAGCTATACAGGGGCATATAGCCAGGTTTTTTACTTGGGGGGGGGGCGAGGAAAAATGCAAACTTTTAGAAGAAAGAATAGCTAGTCAGTGTAACAGAAAAGGAGGGGGAGCCGGGCCCCCTTCCCCTCCCCCCTTTGACTACGCCCCTGCTTTAACTCTACAACCTTTCTGTTTTTTCTACTTATCATCACGTGGAACGCAGAACATCCTGAGGGGGGTGCGGGGGACACGTGCCTCCCCCCAAAAAAATAATTAAAGATTTACTGTAGTAAGAAAAAGTGTCTTGTGTGCCCCCCAATTGATATTGAGTCACTAACAACCCCCCCCCCCTCTAATCTCAAAATTGCTCTGCTTCAGCCTCCGTTCTGTCATTCATACCGGCATTTCTCTTATATATTGGGGGAGGCACACAAAAACACTCAGTTCAAATTTTAAGATATCCTCTTCTCCCACTAACCATAAATCATAAACGCTCCCTAGCGTACTGAAAACCTTTAATTTGGTCAAACGTTGCTCAAAATGTGCCAAGAAAAGCAAAAGTTGCTTAAAGTTGCTATAGTACGGCAAAAATTGCTCGGAACGCCAAAAGTCGCTCAAAAATTGCCGAGCACAACCTGGACGTGCCTAAGCCAGACTAAGGGACAGGTCATTAAGGGAAAGGAAAAAATATTTTGATAGATGAAAAATTTTGCCAGCCAACCCCCCACGAACCAACACGTTCATCAGCCACAGGGTTTTTACCCCACTCATAACAGGAGTCGTTTCCCATAATCTCAAATCTGCGAGGGTCTTATTCAGCTTTTAAAAAATGTTTGCAAACAAGTTTGAGTAATTATTGCCTAATTTCTCTTCTTTTAGTATACTTTAAAATAATGGAAAAGCTCATGTAAAATAGATTTATTTAATAAATTTTATGAACCAAAAAAAAGTTATTTATGCACAGTCCTGATGTACAAACAAACCTGCTTTATGCGCTGCTATACCCTTTTTTGATTTATGTGTGATGCTGGAAGTACTGAAAGTTTCCACACAGTATATTTAAAATGACAACTTTTTTAATATTGTCTTACACCTTTTGCATTTCTGTGATGAGTTTTTATCTGATCTAATACAGTACACATGTGTTATCCGATGATCACAGGATAGTAAATAATGGTAATTGAACTGAGTGGAGTGCAATTTGGTCTGAAATAATACACGTGATTTTAAAATATAACGAGCGCATAGCGCGAGTTTGATTTGAATTCAGACCAAAATTGCACGACATGAAGTTTAATTACCACTTAATCGTATTCTTTTTGAAATCTTTTAATAACAAACACAGTAAAATGACAGAAATCTTTCCTTTTATTTCAGTTAAAATCTGCGCGTGCTAGGTTGGGAAAGCACTTGCATGGGTTCCTGCTCGCGCTAAGAGTGCAAAATCTGTAATCATGCAACTTTAACCCGGTTCTCATATGTCGGAAAAACCCCCGACGATCGGCGATTTAGATGTTTCCCGATCATCCCCGATTTTCGCGACTTATGAGAACATGAATCGAAAATTCAACCGATCATCGGCGATAGTCGGGGACAAAATCGAGGAAATAGAAACGCTTTCTATTTTCCCGATTTTGTCCCCGACTATCGCCGACGATTGTGTAAATTCCCGATTTATGTTCTCAAAAGTCACAAAAATCGGGATGATCGGGAAACATCTAAATCGCCGATCGTCGGGGATTTTCCCGACATATGAGAACCAGGCTTTATCTTCAGTCCACAGCTGTGAGAGATTGGTATATTATGAAGTTTTTCATAAACCTCCCATGCATTGGCTAACGTTCGAAGATTTTCCGAGGGTTTCCGAAGTTTTCCAAGCATTTCCGAACACTTCCGAAGATTTCCGAAAATTTTCAAAAAATGTTGAAAGATCATTTTGAGAACTTTCCGCCATTTTCCGATTATTTTTCCGAAGATTTCCGAAGATTTTCGAGGACTTCCGAAGACTTCCGACAATTCCCAAAGATTTCAAAAAAACCTCAAAAAATGCTGGAATGTTCTTTTCAGCACTTGGCAACTTTTACCGGTTTTTCCGAAGATTTCCGAAAATTTCCGA
>JAOBRG010351143.1:0-13432 GCA_027574985.1 Umimayanthus nakama | reverse complement strand
TTATGTCTGTTCCTTGGTGTGCAAACAACTTTGAGCAATAAAAAAGCGTTTCATCCAAAGTTTGGAGTCTTCCCTCTATCCGAGAACGAAAGATCCCATTGGATAAAAACATAATATAAATAAACAAAACCTTAACCCTAAAACTGACCATCCTTAAGAAAATACACAATAGTTTTGAGATTTTTTTCACAAGAAAGCGGTTTGCATTTTTTTTTTTAGTTATTGAGGCCTTTATGGTAGCAACTTGAGTTTCAAATAACTGCACATTTCTTTTTCATTTTATTTTTGATACTTTGGAGTCATGAAATGTTCTTTGGTAACGTAACAAGAGTTCTTATCAACCACCTTAAAATCAGAAAAACTGACTTCCGTAAATCCGTAAAATTTGCACGGTGAAATTTTTTCAAATTTTCAACAATAATTTTATTGTTTGGAACATTAAAATCTTGCAAAATGCAAGCTTTAAAAAAAATCTAAAGAAGGTTTCAGAGAAATTTTAAATTATGCGATTTTGCTGTTCATTCTGTTTGTTTCTCGCAGAATTTTTTCTTTCAATCAGAACAGAAATTTCTGTCCTTTCCTTTGCTTTTTCCTAAATTTTTGAGGGTACAGGATCGTTATGTTTGCACCTGCATGAGCCTGGTGTGCTCGCCCAGGCCGCGCACACTGTTTCGAGCTTCTTTCAGAACTCTGAAATTATTAAGGTATAGTTGTTGGCCTTTTGTTGTATATTTTTTGTTTTAAGTAGTGCTTTGTTACATGTAACTACGCACAGTATTAGAAAAAGAAATTGTTTTTCAAAAGCCTCCTTTGGAAAATATACAGTGTTTGTGCATATGTAAGTTTCACTTGATAGTGACCACCTCAACATTTTTGTTATGTTTTGATATTTCAGCGCCCTTTTAAGTATAGCGCCTTGTGCTCCACATTTCTGGTTGAATGTAGCTCAGCACGTCAAGACTAAGTCAGCACAAGATTGCCAGAACTTCTACCAAGAAAGCAATTTGTCTAAACACCAGAACAACAAGAGTGTTAAGAACGCTGCAAATAAGAGGAACAGGCAAGGTATGCTGTTACCATGTAATAAAAGTAAAAAATACTTGTAATAACTTTATTTGGACTTATTCCCCAAAGGGCTTGGACATGAACGGGACCGAGTCCCATGCAGGTGTCCATCCGCTTCAGTTAACAGACCACAACACCGGCATTTGCCTGCTATTTTTTTAAAAAATGCGTGGATTCTTTTGAGTCCCCCAATAAAACGTTGAGGGCTAGAACAAAGGCTGTACCTGTCCATGGACGGTGTGGCGAAAGAAGGTCAGGGATTGAACCCTTACACCTTCTGTTTGCCAGTCAGAGATCTAACCAACCGCGCAAACCTCGCACACACTAACTAATGAATGACTGAGACTTTTGCTTTTACTAGCAATGGTGCTTGTTTGTGTTAGTTTTCATTGTTTCGATGGTGGACATGGAACATTAGAACATGACTTTTAATTCTGCACGGGTTTTTTGTTACCAAGGAATGTGAATCTAACTTAAGTTTGTTACAGAATATGAATATCTGATTTTCGACAAGAATAATGAAAACAGAAAGTAGAGTTCTTGATGTTACTGTTGACTTAGTATTATATAACGCTCCAAGAATTATGAGTATTGATATTACCCCTACCCAATACAGAATACGGGGAAAACGCTTCAGCATCAGTATGGAATCTATTCCTGGTGATATTAGCAGATCGTGAAACTTGCGCAACTTTAGAGCTATGATAGTAAATAGTGCTTATATGTTTTAAACATTAAGTGATTGGTTGTCATTTTTTTATTTTCGTGTCTGTTTCTGCTCTGCCTCAGTCAATACGCTCATTTAACAATTGACCGCGGCACAGCAGACACGATTTCTCCAACTATGTTATGAGAAATTTTCACCGTGTATAAAGAAAGGATTACATGAAACACTGGCATTTCCCAATACTTCTTTATTACTTTTTTGCCATTTATTTGCTGTACTTACTGTATTTATATTTCTTTAATCAATTTAGCAGACTCCTTTGATTAGCGAAAGCTGTTGAGGAGTCAATAAACTTAGGAAAAACTCGTTTCTGCACTTGCTCTTGTGCCACTAGTAAAACCCAGGCTTTCTATTTTACAGTATATGCTTGAACGTGCTGCAACTTGTAATATCAAATTAATACTTCCTAGACGGAAAGACGGTAACAGCCGTGACTGGTGGAGTCGGTACCATCAAACGGAAGAGAGAAATCAGAGCTGTTCTTGAAAACAATGATGAAGGTTATGAAGATGATATATTTGACGCCACACCGTTCAAGAAGCAGAAAATGCAGTTGAAGGTTACATACAATTGCTCTTCACTTTAAGTTTCTTAATCTTATATGTTCTTGTAATTTTAAAATAGTCTGAATGATCGTTATCCGTTCGTTGTTTAGTTTTGATAAATTTTTTGGACTTTTGACAGGTGACAAGGTGCAAAATAAAATAAAAATTGTCTGGTTTATAAATTCTTTATTTTTCTTTAAGAAAGGAGAATACTTTTAAGTTCTTGTTTGAAAACTGTAATCTGCTTTGCTTTTTGGCCGTAAAATCTGGAGTCGTGCCCTGCTTTTCGTCACTTGTACGCCTTTAATTCTCTAGCTGGGTAGATACATTTTTTATGAAGTATACGGGGTTTGCGAACCTGGTAATCGTGCGATAGTGATGTTGGTGGTAGTGATGATGTTCTGGTAATGGTGATGATAAAGAAGATGGTAATGGTGACGATGATGATGATTATAAGAATACACTGCCTTCTTCAAACAGTAAAACGTACTCTCCCAATTTGTTTCGCTTGTCTCTTTTCATAGACTTAAAAACTGGCAAAATTACTTTTCTTTAGATCCCATTACTTGGATCATCTTTTACGTTTTTTTATCATTGGCTACAGTTCCCGTTTAGAATCAGTACAGAAAGTGATGATGACAAATTCGAAGACGTTGAAGAACCCAGTCCAACGTACAAGACACCCAGTAGCCGGACACCGAGCAACAGAATCCGACCTCTGGGTCCCCTCTCTGCGTCCAAAACACCACAAGGAGACTTGATCAGCCCGAGTTTACTCCAGCACGTGAACAGGTGAGGAACATGTTTATTGGTTACTCCATTAGTGGTTTAGATCAGGATTATCGATGTAATAACTCTGAAAGTCGTGGCCACTCCGATGTGTGCATGTAAGAAGTAAATTGCGTCGTTATTTCATTTTTGGGACTGATTGAGAGTTTTAGATCTTGTACTTTTTTAACGTTAGGATCTGGAAAGCCATAAAACGGATCACAGTCAGAGAAATTCTAGTTTATGTCTCAAGCCACTGAAAATCGAAGCAGTTTTGTCATGGCAATGCTTTCTTCAAGAAAGCATGCAGTTTTCCGCTGACCTTTGAAATTCAGTGAAAAGTGCCAAGTCAGTGTTTGCAACTAGAAAAACTGTAAGAGAAAACCCAAGGAATTAAGGTTACTCTTTAGTTTGAGCGTTGTTTTCAGTTAATGGAGCACATCTGTTATTTCGTGCTGTAAACCTATGAACCTATACATCACTGAATCTCAAAATCGCTGTTTAACATTTATTCGGTAATTTCAAACAAAAAGGAGAACTAACGCCAAGTTGTTTCCCGACCTTTGCTTTCCCTTTCTGGAGTTCCAAGTCGGACGTGTTGCGTTTGATGGCACCAATTATTACATTTTCATAATTGACGCTATTCACAGTCAAATACCGTGTCAACGTTTTTTGAAAGGCCGCTTTGTTTGTATTTTGCAGTCAAAACCCCGAAATCGAAAGCGGCGGAGTTTTATCGTGATAGCTTGAAAAGTATTTAAAATTTCAGAAAACGCTGACACGGTTTTGAACTTCAGTTACTTAGCTCACTGCCCAAATTCCAATCACTGGATGGAAAACTGTCCGAGTTGGAACCTCGGGTATCATAATGGTTCTCCAGAAAAAAGCTTTTAAAAGTTTTCGCGTCCACTCATGCTCACTTCCGAAGAAAGTTTTCTGTTTCAAAGTCTCGTTCGCATATGAGGTATCACAGTTTTTTTCGCTATTTTAAAGCTGGTCTATCCATATGGCTTACATTCTCATTTTGGCTATTTTCTTTGGTTTGAAGTTAAGTTTTTGTGGCTACTGCCTTCTGGGAAGGCATAGCCATATAGTCATCGAGTAGATTCCGTGAGTAAGTAAGGGCGTAAACCCACGCGATTCCGAAAACACTTTGTGTCTAATCATCAGATATCGTTCGGACGTCGTATAATTTCGTTTAAGCCGAATTTGATACCCGACTCTTAGTTTACGCCAATCAATACCTAAATACATGGACTGCAGACTAAGTTCTGTATGTGTTTTGAGCTATTCATCAACGGACAGGTGAGAGTCCTGCTTACGATGTTTTCAACAATTTATAATTTCTAAGTCGTTTTGCAAACTTGCTTTTGATGTTTGTCTTTTAGAAGACAAAAAGTTTGTGAAGGTTCAGTTTTTATTAGTCAGTCTTATTCAAACGAAAATTACGTTAAAAGTAAAAGGAACCCCAGGAAAATACTCGGGGAAAAGAACAGTGACTTTTTTGCTTTCAGCAAAATCTCGTCAACTGAAGTTGAAATTATTATTTAATCACAACTCCCTAAGAGCTGCAAAGATGTTTAGGTTCAGTGTTTGACGTTTAGCGACTCAAAATAAAGACAGTAATCGTAACAGCAGTAGCCACATGAATGTTAAGCGTGCCTATTTTTCTAACGAGCAGGAACCTTGAATGGGAGGATGAACCCAGCTCTCAAAGGAAAAGACTTATTCCATTGTTATTATCTATGACATAGATATCCTTATAAAACGCCCACAGTGGTAACTGTGTTTTTTTCAATAATGCAGAACCAATAACAATTTACCCAAAACGGTTTACAAACTAAAATTTTAAAACAATTGAATATTATTAAAAAAAATTATGTATGTGTTTATAAAATTGTACATTAGTATTAATACACTGAAATCTATCTAGATGGCTACGTTTCTATCTATCCATCCATCCATCTATCTATCTACCTATCTATCCATCAATCTATCTATCTTAGAGAACTTTTAGAGAACTTAAGCAACAAGGACGAGAACATCAGCGAAAATGTTACAAAACAATAGATTTAGTTTCAAAATACAATCGTCTCACGTAGGAACGCAACCACCTGCATGGCCACTTTTCCGCCATCGTCTTTAGAAACAACGTGAAAAGCTCAGTTCTGGAGTTCTAAAGTTTTATAGAGAACGCGAACTTAAGAGTACGAATCATTTCAATATCCATGCAACTTTGAAAACAAAGCTTCGAGTTTTTTCATAGTCACTTACCTTCAGGTAAAACAAAAAAGAAACGCTTGAGTTATACAAACAATTCAGCAAGCATCTTCGTTGACGTTCCTTTCCTAGCTGCTTGAGGTACCTATTCCCTAATGGCGACGATATTTGATACTGAACTGATTTGACATACTAAAATGATTGGTATCCAGGAGAGATGTGGATCAGTACATTTACAAGGTGCAACAGGGAAGGAAGACAGGGGCTCGCGTGAGGCACAACGTGAAGGAAAAGGCGAAGGTTAGTGGAAGTGGCTTTAGAAACGTGCGAAGTAACAAAAACTGTTATCGATCGTCATTTCTTCCCCGAACCATTCCGGAATGGATTAATTTACCAGTTGAAATTAGAATTCTCCCTCTCTTGACAGTTTTAAAAACTCATTGACAGAACAAATTAATATCAAAGATCTTGTTAAATCTAGTCACTATTACTTATAAATAGACTGCTGACTTAATCCTTGTGCAAAATAACCAGTTCTTGGTGCTCAGCACAGTAACATTCAGATTTAGATTCAGGTTAGTATAAAGCAAAGGAATTTACAAGCAGTTAATGATACAATTAAAAAAAGAAAAAAACTTCACGGAACACACGTTGATTAATCAGTTTTGTTAATAAATTTACCAAAACACTATCAAGTTTTGAAAGAACAGCCTCTCTTAGCACATGCGCCAAAGGTCATAAACTGGAGGCACTTGTACGTTTGCACACTTCATTTGAATCGTTAAACTTTTTTCACATTTGTGACAACTCTCGTGTTTCCACGGCCGAGGCTTGATGAAACAGAAAATACCGGTTCGACTAAGTGTACCGTAATGATTCGATCCAATGAGCATCCCCTTTCCAACAAACGCTCTCCTTAGTTTGTATGTGTTCTTGTTGATAAGCGCCTTGTTCTAAAAAGCGCCCCTGTTCCTACTGTATATTATAACATTACAGAGCTGTCAAAGTACGAGTTAATATCGATCGAGATTCATCTTCCTTTAACTTCTCATGTGCGAATGTACAGTATTGCCGCATTACAAAAACTGACAGTGGTTTTTGCCTGAGTTTCTCAACTATTGTGTTCGTGTGAGTGCATAATTCCTTCAAACGACCGTACATTTGTTATTAGTATTAACCAAACAGGTGGACAGCACTTTTCGCGCGCTCTGATTGGTTCATCAGACACGGTCTATCCTAGGATATTCACCTCCAGACGAAATTTTCAAAATGGTGGCTCGGTTTGCCCTGACACGGAAGAGGAAATGCGTCAAATGAACGTAGAAGCTACTCCTGCAAACACAAAATCCACCTGTTTGGTTAATACTAAAACAACTAACCCCCTCAGTATCAGTGCCTAGTGAAGAGTATTCACCTCGCCGCTTCGCGGCTCGGTGGAATATATTTCACTACTCATCTCCACTTCAGGGGATGAGATGTTAATTGTTAGGCCCGTTTCATACGTCGCGCTTAGGTCGTATCGAACCATGCTGAATGGAGCTCGACATAAGCGCAACTTTTACAGAACAGTTTTTTCAAACGTCGTGCCATCCAACACAACATAACTGTGTGATTTTTTTCCTTTAGACTGTGAAAACTTTGTCGCCACAAAAGAACACGACTGGTCAATTCACAGCTGTTCCAAACGAACTGTTTGAAGTAAACACCGTGTCAGACCCCGACTCTGAGAGAGAAGATGATTACTATTGGTCGGACGAGTAACTGCCACCTGTGTCTGAAGGTCTTCAGATATTGTTTGCTTAAAAACATTGTTAAAGAGTAGAACTGTAAAAGTAAAAAGTGTATACGCATGTGTTTTCGTGTTTGCAAGAAATCAGATTGGAGCAATACTTTTCCATTGGGCTAGTGTGTTTGTGAATAATACTAAATTCAACTACAATTATCCAAGAAACATAAGTTTTCATAATAGTAACACGAAAGTTAAGCGGAAAAATTTATTACTTTACTTAAAACACAAAAGCGGAAAATTGAAGACTACTGTTGAAATTTAACGAGTTGTTTATGTGATACCGATTCCTGTTTAAAGTTGAACGGCGTTTTGCAGGCACGAAAACCTTCGGTGGTTGTCGGAACTAACGAACTACTGATCATACAAGAACAAACTGTAGATACTAAGTTCTTTTTTTATATATTAAACAATAAGAAAACGAAACGGTTACTATTTTTGTTGTTTACCCAATCTAGCTACCCCCGTACGTCTCATGATAAAGTGTTCGCCCTTTTAGTTACTATACAAAAAAACTAGTTGTTCTGCAAAAATATTGAAGTTTTTTTTCTTGTTGTACAAAAAAATCCGTTTTGTTCTTTGTCCTCGCAGTCTTGCGCGACTGTGATTTGGTTTTGTTCGATCATGTGTACGAAAAGCTATTATTTCAGAAAATTAACTTTCTACTGAGGGCAAAAATAGTTGTTCTTGGGTTTCAAAGTTGTTCTTTATTACCGAACAATTGGTTTTAATCGCTCAGACTGAAACACTCGGTACAGTTCCTGATTAAACTTACATTTAACATGGTAATGCTTTTACGCCATTCAAACTTAAGCCAATCATAAACCAGGAAAGCTGTTGCTTTCTATAGGGGGCAAAAATAGTTCTTGGATTTCAAAGTTTTACTTTATTTACGCACGAGAACAATTGGTCTTAACCGCTCAGACTGAAACACTCGATACAGGTCCTGAGTAAAGTCACACTTAACATGGTAATGCGTTTTACCCCTTTCGAATTTTAGCCAATCAAAAACCAGGAAAGCTGTTGCATATTCTACGGTGCACAACCGGTAAATATATGTTATTTACCGGCTGGGCGGTCCGTATAGGGAAAAACTGTGACCGGGGTCTGAATATGCCGACCAAGTCCTCTGAGCCGAAGTCAGCATATTCAGGCCGAGGTCACAGTTTTTCCCTATACGGACCGACCATAAGCCGGTAAATAACTTATTTACTTTTTCCTCCAACGGACAAGCACATCAAGGGACGAAGCAGCGCAGGTTACCGTGACCGTGGTCAGAGATAGGAAAATTTTGCCCGCTCACGAATTACGCTAAGAACCAATCATATTTGTTACTGTGACCGCAGAGGAAAAATAATAGGCAATACTCTAATTTCCGTCACTACTTGTGCGCATCAATTGTGCTGGCGACTTCTCAAAATAAGCGCCGATACCTTTCAACTCCCCTAAACTATTCGGAACAGTTCCGGCAACGTCTGCAACTTTCCGATGACCTCCGAAGTTTTACCAAAGATTTTCCGAAAAATTTTAAAACTGGGAAAATCTCCTCAAGAACTGTTTTGAACCGTTTCCGAATTTTTTTTAACATTGTCAAAAATTGTTAGTAAACTCCCCTCGAAACGGTTTTGAAGCGTTTGCGACTTGGGAAAATTTCTGAGCTCTTCCGAAAACTGCCGTAAACTTTCCAATTTGAGCGAGAGACAAAGTAGTTACGCAATGCCTTGTCGTGGGTTAACATGAACTTGTCACCTTATGTGTTCTTCGTAAAATACAAGTGACGCGGCGTGGCATATACCACGTTTAACCGACTCAAAGGCGTTTCAAGTCTGCTTTGTATATCTGTGATCGGAGCAAACTTAGTTCTCCCTTGATCGAATTAGAACGCGGGGTTTTGAGTTGTTGCTTCTAGAATATTGCAGATCGATGTGAAAATCATCAACGTTTACTTTTTCAGCAGCCGTCTTCTGTGTTATAGTCACCAGTTTCCAAAAAATAAATGGATTATGGTGTTAAGAGAAAACATGACAAACCAAACCTGTATTTTCGTCGCTTTAGACGTCGAAGGATTTTTTTGCCACGTGATTGGGACGCGAGATTCTGACAAAAGGATCGTTTGAAACAACCGCAAGAGTGTTTCCATATGATCGTTTGTCAAGAAATTCTGCGGCAGAGACGATCCTTACGCTGGAGACGAGTGTATAGAAACCAGGCTTAGCAATGTGTACAGCTACGAGCAAAAGCAAAAACTACAGGTTTAGAGACTTGCACGTTTGAGTGCACAAGGTTTAACATCTGGTCACCGTTGAGCGGATCTGATGCAACCTGAAAAGAAAAACTTGGAAAAAGTGAACGTTGCGAACAAATTTCCCTGTAGCCGTAGAACTATCGTTTTTAAATGTGTCAAGTTTGACTCTTAGCAGCAGCTCTTTAACGGATTTTAACAGTTAAAATTCCTCGATGATACGTGGAGGCATTTATGTATGGCCTTTTCCATGTGACATGCCCAAAGGCGCTTTACCATGATCAGTTTACCCCCAGCAGACCGGAAGCATGTATGTTTCAATCAGCCTTCATCCAAACCAGGGCCGTCTCGGCTGGTAAAGGTCGCTAATGATTCTGATAATGAAACGAAGCTCAAAAACAAAACTTAACATAATTACCCAACAATAACACATCAGCTTGGCCTATATTTATATGATGTAAAGGAAGACTACAATATTTATAATTATCTCACAACGCCAAGTTTCCAGTACTGATCCCAAAGGAAAGCTACTTAGTTAATACACTTATTATAAGAGGTGCATCTGATACAAGCGTTTAGTGTTTGATCTCCGGTAGGATTGTCAAAGCTGAGTTTGCACTTCTCAAACATTTCTCAAAATTCAAGTATTGCTATCAGCAGAATATTTTTTTTGTTTTTTGTGAACCACAAAGTAAAGTGGGTTTATAAAGAAAGAGCACCATGGTTGGTTGGCTTCCACAAACGGACAATTGGATTAGCCAATCAAAGGATGAAGAAAACAGTCAGAAACACATCACTAAACATTTTAGGCTAAAAGGCCATGTTCACAGAGATCAAATGCATACTCAACGGTTGCCTGGCACTAGCCTATTCATATACAGATATCAACAAAGGCCCAACCTTAGCCCCATCTAATTCCATGTTTGGACACAGACTTTTAACAATAACAGATACATCAGATACAGAGTGTGAAGATTCAGACTAAACATGGACACAACCAGTCAAAGAACTGGAATGAAAACAAGGGTTAATAGTTGGACTGTAGCTATAGATTGAATACCTCTAAACAACATTTGTTTCAATTTAGTAAACTTATTTGTTACATGACACCCGATCACTCGGGGCACTAGCATGCGACACCTGATCACTCAGGGCACCAGTGTGAGACATCTGATCCACACCACAAATTATCATGTTCAATACATCAGGAATTTAAAGGAACAAAATAAGACATGTAAATAATTACTAGAATGGTAAATTAGCATTAACCTGTATTACAGTTGGCCAGTGCACTGCACACAGTTGATAGGCTTGATTTAGAGACTATTGTGGAGGTGAAGACTCAGAATCACAGGCTAAATAATATTGATGTGGAAGAAATGGAATGCACTTGCCTTTTGCTAACTATAACATTTAACTACTTTCCACTAGTATGCATGAAATATAGACTACTTCATTGTTTGCTGGGAATATATTTATATATAATATATTCGAAATTTGTGGTTCAAAAATTATTACATTCCTCTAATCACTTGTACATTGGCATTAAGTTTAAAGTCAGATAAACAGCCTTTACTTATTTTCCTTTTTTCTTATTGGCATAAGCTATTGGTGGTCTATGGATTTCCTCCACAAAGATAGTCTATGGACCAGGCATCCATGTAGTCTGCCATTCCGGTTGATCCAGTGGCACTGCAACACGGGTTTACAACACCGATTTCGGAAACAGTAAAGTCGGATATTGTGAAGAATACGCCCCCCGACATACATTTAGCGGAGTGGGGGGCGGATTCTTCACAAGAGGTATCTTTCCACAATTGAAGAATACGCCCCCCAATAAATACGAAATGAAAAACTTTCGAAGTGATAAAACAAATTTAACTGAAAAACATTGATGATAAAATAGAGGTGAATTGATATTATCTTTCATGTTATTTGGTTGGCTCTTAAAAGAGCCGTTTTTCATAAACTCACACAAGATACTGTGTGGAAATGTCCCGAACGATCGCATCGAAGCAATCGCCGGGACTCTCTCGCCACATGACTTCGTCCAGATATAGCCAGGCAGCGTTTCTCGTCCGGTCCCTCTCATGTGCTTCCAATACGACTAGATGTTTTGAGTGTGGACACCGGTGCCAGGGTCAATGAAGTTTACGCTGTGGTTTACGGTGCCGTGTTGCAACCCAGGAAATAGATTTACCATGTTGTTTATCGATGATCTATTTCTCTGCTGAAGATTATCGAAGGTATTTATGAAAATTTTTCTTTTCGCTGAAGATTATCGAAGGTATTTATGAAAGTTTTTCATTTCGCTGGACTATCGAAGGTGTTTGTGGAAGTTTTTCATTTCGCTGAAGACTATCGAAGGTATTTGTGGAAGTTTTTCATTTTGTATTTATTGGGGGGCGTATTCTTCAATTGTGGAAAGATACCTCTTGTGAAGAATCCGCCCCCCGCTCCGCTAAATGTATCTTGGGGGTCGTATTCTTCACAATATCCGTAAAGTCTTTTTCTTCATGATCGGCTTGTTGAAGAGTATTGGTCTTAGAAGCGAATTCTCATCTTCTTGTGTAGACTCCAAAGCTGTCGCACTCAGATTTCTTCAACTCTTTCAAATTTTTCTCACCTCGTCGCAGAAGATATTCAATCCTCAAACCATCAGTCCTGGGAAGAGATGCGTTCTTACGAAATTCTTCTCGAATGTGTTTCGTAAACCCCGGTTTATCACGAGCAGCTCTCAAAAACTGTCGGTACAAACTGAACACTTGCTTCTGAAGGCGACTATATCGAACCATACCCATTGAAGTTTGAGTTTTTTTTCTTTCTGAACTGTCAGTATTAGTATCTTGCTTTCTGTAGAATCCTTAAATTCGTTAGTTATCTTGCTTTCCTTTCATTCGTCGATACTATTCAAAAAGGAAAGATACGATTTGTATTTTACTACTGAGTTTAAAGATGAGGATCTGCAGTTTTTTTAAACAAATGGTCAAAAACCAACTCGTCCGCCATCTTGTCTTACATAAGAGTTGTTTCACGCATGCGCACTCTGTCAATCCGCTGAACAGGTAAAATGCGGGCTGTCACCTGTACCCAGGTCCCACGCGGCCTATTAACAGATGCAAATGGCGGATGTAATCGGAAGTTGAAGTGATGTGAAGGAGAATTGGAAATGAGGCCCGACGAGCACAAAAAGAAACGTAGTGCTCAATACAAAAAGAAGCACAACATCTCGAGTAAGACTGCTGCTGCTAGAGGAGGAAATAAATCCAATGAACCCGCTGAACATCCGAAACAAGAATTGAGAAATGTCCAACCTCCAACTCCAAGTGGAGCTTCAGCTATCGGGTCTGTGGATAAGAAAAGTGAAGAGGTACAAAATTTTTGTGGAAATATGTGGGAGAAAGAAAGAAGGAAATATCTGAGTTTGAAGTGGGAAAATGGAACAGAGCAAAAAAGTTGTGTTGGTTTCCATTTGATAGGGAAAAGGCTGTGGGCATAATTATATCAATGTATGGATAATATTTAGAACAAGAGATCTAGTCATCTACATCTAAGGAGGGGAGGGGATGGTTATGTCGCCCAGGCTTTATATGCCTTACAACTTTTACATATGTGGGTAATGGAGCAAGAGATCTAGGGAGGGGAAGGGGTGGTTGTGCCGTCTAGGCCTTTACATCCTGTTCCAACATCAACCCCGCCAAAAGAGAATTTTCTATATGCTACTTCAGACCAACCTGCAGACAAGTCAATGCCCTCTTTCAGATCAGAAAAAGGCATAACTGTAAAGTGGGCAGTAAAAGCATCTTGTGGGTGTATCATACACCATTGTTTTCATGTCTGTTATGCTTTTAAAAACCTGCAGAGTGACAATCACTGTGGCATGGTCCATAGGTGCTTTGTGAAACTGGTACACAGTCCCTTTTCCAGACTTCTGAAGTAAATAGACCATTTTCAAACTACTCTTTGGTTCTTGCAAACCAAAGCCTGAAGATGAGGCTTCGTGCAAGAAAAAAAGCTAATGAATAAACTTGGCACACTTTTAGGTTATTTTTAGGGACCAGTCAGAATTTAAGTTGGAG
>JAOBRG010351131.1:12512-26945 GCA_027574985.1 Umimayanthus nakama | reverse complement strand
TATTTTAAATACAAAGTGCAACAACTTATTGCTACAAAGTGCGACAGTTGTTTTACTACAAAGTCCGTAAAGGTTATTACAGTGTGCTACGGCTATTAGAGAGTGCGACAGATGTTAAAAAATTCATAATGACGTCATATTGGCGTGTAACCTATTCAAATCGATTAAGAAATAGAGTTCAACTAACCTCCAAGCTTCATGATAATAGCGTCAATACTTTCCAGGAACTCCAAAAAAGCCCAGGCGGAATAGGGTTAACGGTTCATGAATATATTGATCCTACATATCTTTTTTACAACTTTTCCCACCCTTCGCATAATATAACTTCAACAGTTCCATCATAAGACATTCTTAGATATGGCGTGGAAGTTTTTTTATCTACAGTCTAAACAGAGTTATGCTTTCCGGTAGTAATCAAGGATTAAGGATCTTTACAGCTTCCATACTTCAAATGCATTTTATAAAAACCCAAATGTTCGTTGAATGAAACTACAAAAAGCAAAAAATGCAAGTGTACATTCGAAATTGGAAAGTCAACCAAAATGTTGCTCTGATCTGGCTAAAATGTTTTTTTGAAATATTTCGAACATTTTTTTAAACGTTCGTGAGTGTCGGTATACTGTAATACTACTTGTTACATTTGCTGAGTGCCGTGCCTAGATTAACCAAGCTTTTTGGCATTTTTTGGAATAAAATTTGTCACTGAAGATAACGTTTAAGTTTGAAATGACACAAAAACGTATTTTGCTGAAATCTCTAATCAAGGACTGGTAGTGGCAGATAAATTAAAGAGAAAAGTTCAAATCTTTTCATGAAGCAGCAGTCAGTGGCGTTTTTACATAACAAACCAACACGTGATCTTATATATTTTCAGAAAATACAAGTTCAGTTTGTGCTAGTAACAATGGTGGATGCAGCCATTTGTGTCTGCAGTCTCCAGAGGGACCCAAATGCACCTGCTCAAATGGAATCGCCTTGCAACAAGACGGCAAGACTTGCAACAAAGGTAATAAAAAAGGGAAAGACACAGTTCTCTGCATCAATCGTTGGTCGTTATCTTTTGACTCGTTCATTCACTTTTGGGTTAAAAGTGACGACCCCTTTTTGCTCGTTCCACTTAACAGCAAAAGTCAACTACAATGAACATACCTCGTCTGTGTTCGTGACAGATACAGTTAATGCCTTGAACCAATAACGCTAAGGACTTTAGAAAATCCTAATCTTGTGGACAAACGTGGACGATACTAGTAATATCGCACGAAAAGCCAGAACTTAGGATATGCATGGTCTTATATCAGCATATACATACAATGTAGGAATACTTGGAGGGCGTTCGTTTGACTCTCTTCCGGAAACGGAAAAATTTGGAAAGTCCGTTCGATTGACTTAGCATTCTCATTCCGAAAAACTAGGAATGTCTTCCAAGCTTTCTACTTCAGACTTTGTGATATTCTGAGTTTTTTCAGAAAAACCTCGAAAAAGTTCTTTTCCCTGAATAGGGTCAATGAAACGCACCTTTAATTTAGTCCTTCTTAAACATAGCTGTTGTAATTATTCTAGCGTGTTTCAAAGAAAACTTTCAACTAAGACCAAGAACTATTTCTCCATAAATGGTACTATGTCTGTTCTTAGCCGTTCACACATCTAAAAATGGAGATAGAAGTATGTCGGACGCTAGTTGAAGAATTTTTATGGAACAGTGAACACTTGTGGTGTACAGACGTACTATTTTTATACCCTCTTGATAAGTTTTTAGTCGATTTTTGCTTCTGGCCTCTCGTTTACTTTTGTGTTTGTGGTTGCAGTCTGCCGACAAGGTCAGCTGCGTTGTTAACTTCTGTTATTGTTTTCACTACATTTCAAAATTTAGTTATTTGCAATGATGCAACATGCGTTTGCAGTATTTAAAGTACAATACCGCGTGTTATGCATAGTTTATCAATAGTAAGCAAAATGCGTCTTTACATGTACTAAGTCTTTGTGATATTCTGTTTCCTCTTTCTCTTTGCTCATGCGTGCTGTGTACAGTCAATTGGTTTTCTTATATTACTTTGCCCTGCTTCTGTTCAAAATTTCACAGAATTCAAGAAGTTCATGATATTTGCCGACCAGGGCAACAAAGAAATATACCAGCTTTCGCTTGACTCGTACCCAGCTTTCCAAGTGACACTTCCGTTGCAGAACCTCTTTCAGCCATTCGCCTTGGATCTTGACCCATACCAGAATCACATCTATTGGACGGACATCTCAACTCACTCAATCTCCCGTGCAGCTCTGAATGGTTCATTCCAGGAAGTAATCGTGGAGCACAATACCCCGACACCGGCCGGACTTGCCGTGGATCCGATTGGTCGGAATATCTACTGGACTGACGAGCAAACCAATCAGATTGAGGTCGCTAAACTTGACGGTTCTTACAGAAAAGTTCTGTTTTATGACGATCTTGATCACCCAAGAGACGTTGTGTTAGACACTGATAATGGGTAAGGTCAGATAGTTCACGAGAGAGGGATCGGAGGGAGGGAGGGACATGGAGGAAGGGACTGAGGGACGGAGAAAGGGAGAGATCGTAATAATAATAATTGAAAAATAATAATTGTAATTTTACATTACTTTTAGTATAGTTACACATGTAATTTTTTAGACATTTCAGGCGAATGTGTGTGTGTTCTGCCTTTTAGGGGCAGGCCCATCCTTACAGTTCCCCATCTAATGCTATTCTTTTAATTGACTGATAAGAGCTTCCATTCTTAATTCTGTCCAGTATTCCCATCCTGGGTCTCCCAAGAGGCCTTCTTCCTTCCACTCTTCCCTCGATCACAAGAGAGAAAAGATCGCCGTTACGCAATGTGTGCCCCAGCCAATCTCTTTGTTTCTTGTCAATGGTGGATACAATTGACCTCATCGTTATAGACGAATAGCCAGTATTAAAGTAACAGTAACAATAACACAGTAACAAAGTTATTATTATTGTTATCATTGTTATTATTATTATTGTTGTTGTTTAATTACTAGCGAGGATCACCTCAGTCATACCGTACTAGTTCCTAAACTTCCGGTTTTCTTCAAGGTTAATGTATTGGTGTGATTGGGGAACGGATGAAAAAATAGAAAGAGGAACTATGGACGGCCACAACAGAACTGTTCTTGTACAAACAAGTGGCACTAGCCCACTTGGTTTGGCGCTGGACAGCAATCATCGCAGGCTCTACTGGGTTGCTTCCCCTGGATCGTTGGCGTATCTTGATCTTGACAGTGGTGTCACCGCTAATGTGCTTTCTGGTACCAGTTCTCTCGGAGTCTCTTTTGGCCTGACTTTGGATCAAACTTATTTTTACTGGACAGATGTGCGTACACGTGGTGTATATCGGGCTGACAAGCCGACCGGAGAGAATATAACAAAGATATTGCCCTGGCTTGGCGTACCAGGCGATATTCGAGCCTATAACATGGATTCACATCAACAATCAGGTATCGTGTGCTTGCTGTCTGACACCTCATGTCTGGCTGTATGTTGGGGTTGCTTCTGTCACTGACTTTTGTCTCAAAACAATTTTTTCTGAGCGGTTTTTTTTCAGTCTGTCAGCCAGATGCCTTCCTATCTTGGCCACTCTTCCAGTTGATCTCTCACAGTTCCATTATCTGGAATTATTCTCATTTGGGCATGCAAATATGCACGTCCACACAAAATTGCACACGTTCTCTCCTAAAATGTCCATTTTAAAAACCTAGTAAAGAAAGCTATTTCTTCTATTTCCCTTTTGTCGTTCTGTTCTTTGAAGCTTGCGTAATAACAAATAACTGGAAATTAATCACATGCTAGAAGTGAGCTAATCAGTGCTTGTTGCATGCGGGCACAAAAAGCACCATTCCATTGGCTCAAGCGCTGCGACATATGAAATAAGATGCTGGTTGATCGTCTCGGTGAAAAAGCGATATCCATATAAAGTGATGCACTATTAAAAACTATCGTCTCTCTAATCTTTCTTGTTCTTTCACCGTTTTATGTTCGCTGGTAAACGTTAAACATTGATGCATTTTTTCAAGCATTGGTGATAACGTTTTAGAATTTGTTGTACGTTTAAATTTTGTTGTAAATTGGTTGAAATAGAATGTATTTAGTTTTTTTTTATCTTTGATAGAGAACAAATTTATAACAAACAATCAAGTATATACCGAAAGAATTAGAACACTTGCAAATTACTTAAATTATTAAAGCATCAAACGGACAAACACTGGAACTTAGGAACAAGGAATTGTTTGCTAGCTCATACCAACTTCAGTTAATTGCAGCAATCAAAGATGATGAGTCTTCAATGTACCAAAATCTATATAAAAACCATTGTGTAGAAGTAAAGTCAGACAATCCTTTGGTTAATACCTGTGTCATGTACTCAGTAATTATGAAACAAATAAAAAATCAAACGAAAGCTTCTTTTTAGATCAAAACATTAGTCAACGGCGATTAACGAGTGTTTGAGTTATTAGTTTTGAAAAGAGACTCCGTGCTAAAAATATTGAGAAAGAGAGTTGATGGCCTGAACGTCCTTTTCAGCCCAAACAGTTCCTTTAAAGATAAAAATTAAAATAACACAGTCATAGAATAACTGGTAAAACAGATTAGCGAGGTGTATTTTCTCAGCGGTTGCGACGTTTGGGCGTTTTCACCCGTTTTCATTCAACTCTTGCATTTGTCTATACATGCAAGAGTACGCTGTTATTAGTTCAGTCTTTGTTCTTTTTTTGCTATTATATTTTTTTACCTTTTGTTTTTTGTTCATGTGCTTGTTCTCTTTGTTCTTCTTCTGTTGCCCATTTAAGTTCTTTGTAGCAATTCTTCCTATTTTTCTCTCTAAGTATCCAGATTTTTTAGATAGATAGTTTGTTTAAAAGTAATTACATGGCAGCAAGAGGCTGAACTGCGTAGTTACAAAAGGAAGCATCTTGCGACGAAATGTTTAAAAAACGCTAATATTTATACACAAAAGCGAAAAATACAGGTTAATAATCTTCTATTTAAGGTATCGTCTAGTAACAAAATATTAAATTTGGAACTGTTTGTAAGTCTACACATGGCAGGAGTCAAAGTGTTCATATGGCGGTCCGTGAGAATGAATGGGAGGTCGAAAACGCGGCCACGCCTAAGGTTGTACCTGGACACATGTCTAGGTGGCAGCAAGTAGTACAAACTGTTATTAGGCTTGGAAGTAGTGTTAAAGAGTTCGGCACACTGAAAGTCTCTTCTGATGTGCAAACTAGTTAAGCCGAAACGCGTGAGGTTTTTTTCGTATGAATTGAAGGAACTGATAACTCTGAGTGCCTGCTTCTAACTCTTTCGATGTCTTTTGGAGGGCATGATGAAAAACGGGCGAGCAATAATCTAACACTGGTCTAATGGTAGCACTGTAAAAGTTCATAATAATGTTACATATCCTTTACCTTCCAGTTCAGCACCCCTGTCATCTAAACAGTGGAGGCTGTTCGTACCTGTGCCTGTTGAGACCCGGAGGTTACAGCTGCGCATGCCCTGACCTTATCCAACCCGACCGTCCATGCGACGTATCTTCTCCTTCAAACTTTTTCTCCTTTGCTCACTCAAAAAATCTCTCTCCAAGCTCTGTGTTAGCGGCAACTCCATCGATTTTCGCATTGAAGAACTCTTTAGCTTCTGTCATCTCCTCAACTCCACAAGTTCCTTACACTTCAGATGTTGTTAAACCGTCAGCGTTTGCCAATGTGTTATCGGCTTTTGTGACACCCTCACCTAGCGTGACACCATCTCACACCGTGACATTTTCATCTAGCGAGACATTCCAGCCTTCTAACAAGTCATCTTTGTATGGCGTGAGATCGTCGTATTACGAGACCCTATCAATCACAAGTATTTTATATACAGTCTTTCGGCCCTCACCATCTGTATCTTTCATTCACTCAAGCAGGTCTCTGGAACCTTCGTTGTCTTCTACTTCCTCTTTAAAGTTTCCAGGGTCACGCTTCAAAACTACCATTAACCAAAACTCGCGAAACTCTGCATATCACTCCTTGGTACCCACGAGCTCATTACGATCTAGAAAATCCCTGCCTGTTTCATCAAGTTCCCCTTTCTCAAGCCACTTTCGTAGTGTCTCGATATCCGCCTCCCAACCGTTGTTTACACGGACATCTGTACCGCCCACCCAGCCTCCCCTTGTTGGGATTTGCGATTCATTGCCCTGTAAGAACGGTGGGACATGCGTGGTCAGCACTTCTGAGGAATACACGTGCTCCTGTGCTGATGGATACGCCTGGAAAGACTGCATGTCTGATGTTGGTGAGTAAAGTAAAAGGTAAAATAAATACATACAGTTAAAATTAAAATTCATTGAGAGCAGCACACTCGCATCTATAGGACGTACGCTCCCACGTGGCCTTTTTCACAATTACCCTAACCTATTCGAAAATTTTGGAAAAAAGTTTTTTGAGTCCCTTGAGATAGCATGTCAGTAGTCTAGCCCAGACGGTGTGGCGAAAAACGGTTGCCCAGAATCGTCAATTTTGTGTGTATCCTTCAATCTGTTCTTGTCTTTGTTTCTTTTTAGTACCATTCAACCGTTGATTTTACGGCTTGCATATAGTCAGTTTGGACCCTCCCATCAATAGCTATCTATCACTAAGCGATATGCTCAAGTTAGGACAAAATTTCGACATAGGCTACGATGTTTTTTTCTGCGAAGGGGACCTCCAGTTAAAATGTCTTGTAATAGTTAGTTCGTTATTCTTGCTTTTCATCGTAATTAGCGGTTAACTGCTTAAAAAGGTGTAAGCTAACTTACCTAACGCAAAATTGGATGATGTATGCGATGGTAATTTGTTTATATGTTTTGATTAAGTTATAAAAGACCCAAGCGTTTTACACCACTAGTTCATTACCAGGTTTAGCATGATGTACGATATTTGATACCTTTCCAGCTTTCCATTTCCAAAGAAAACAAGAGTTTCAAAATGATTGAGTTGTGCAGTGTGCCGAAGGTTGTTTCAAACCAAACACTGGTTTGAAACAACATCTGTTTAAGTTTTTAAAGTTTGAAGTTTTTGGCACTATACATCGTGCCAATTAAAGTATTGAGATATTTAACTAAAGGAAAAGTGCCGCGATTTTAGAGACATTTTTTACCAAGACAAAAATGTTACTAAGAAATCAAAGCCTACATTTTGCAGACATTTTGACACGTATCTAGCCTAAAATTCGTAGATAACGTATGAAATATTTTTTTCAAGCACGTTATGCTACCTGAGCGTATTTTTGGTGCTTTTGAATGCGTTTATAATAACAGCAAATAGATTTTGATAATACATACCAGCGACAATTGGTTTGGCACTAACATTTAAAATATTCAAGGCCCGTTTAAACGGATCCAACTGTTGTCTAAAAATTTGGCAAAACATCTAAAATTGCTGAATGCAGCATGTTAGATTCTTTAAACATTGTCTTGGAAGATGTTCTACAGTGTTGCCTCAAGCCGTTTGGTAGGACGTCCGCCTTTTTTGAATGTAAACATGTTAACATAATTTACATTTCTTTTTCTTTCCAGGCAACGATACTGTTACCCTTTCATTAAATATGAACATAGAGGAGGTAGGTAGCTAGTCACAGATATTATAGTTATTTTGTCAATGAACCTAATTACGCATTTAGAAATTTCATGGTTTAAAGAACTCCAACCGTTTCATCTCAAGTGATGAAGCCAACGTGACGTTCAGTAAACCGTTTTGCAAACTAAACTTTATATACAAAATGATAAAAAGTCTTTTAAAAAGCCTGAAGACGACCCAAAAGGTTGAAAACGTTTTTGTTTTTGAAAAAAACTTTTTACCATTTTACATGAATTTAACTCGGCGAAGTATGCTTAAAATAAACTTTTTTAACACTTATAAGTGCAAACATTTTAATTATAATTTTGTGCATGAATGTACCATAATCTGGCTAAGCCGATAAAATAACTTTCAAGCAAGCAAGTAAGTTCGTTGGTCTCGTAATTTAAGATGGAAACTGAATCAGCGCGATTAAAAATATAACGTCTCGTTTTCTTTCACAGGACGCGGTTGTTTGCCAAATTGACATTTAAAATACAATTAGATATCTACGTTAGTAGTTTGTGTTGTTGCTACTTTTCTCGGACATTCATGTGCCAACTAAATATGTGTTCATCTTAGGGGTGATGTTTTGGTGATAAAAAAGTTGTATGCCATACAAATCACTCGATTCTTTGTTCGGTTCAAGAAACTTATGTGTTCTGCCAATTTGAAAAAGATTTACCGGAAGAAGTTTTGATAAAATATCCAATGAAGGTGTTTGAAAATATAGAGTTTGAAATCAAGAATGTGAAATATATGAACACTTAATGTTTCACCTTCTTCCAGCGTGACTAGTTTTTTTACTCGATATATATATTTTTAAATTTTTTGTAGTGGAAGGAAAACGCATTCAAGGAAAGCCTATCAAAAGCTTTGACAATGTTCTGCCAACAAAACGACTGCTTTTTTCAAAACAGGTAAGATTATAGTGTTGTTTTTAAAATACTTCCAGTTTCACCATACGTAGAGATGACAAACTTGAGTTTCCTTTACAAAGCCATATAACAAATATTAATTTGGATACACATTACAACCACAAAAAATACCCAAAGCGCTGAGAAAAGTTCAAATTTAAAAAAAAAGGAATGATAAGATTTTTTTTAATGAAATTGGTACTTAGGTCATTTTTAATTTTCTTGGTACGGTCAATGTACTGTTTTTTTAGCCGTAAGTATTTCGGCTTTTAAGAGAAACACCAGAGTTTATGGGCAGGACGAGGGGATGGGGTTAGTTGCCCTCCCCCCTTGATTTTCAAAATAGTTACAGATAGTCGCTGGTTGTTTGGCATGTATACAGTTTTGACCTTGCTGATGACTTTTCATGAAAACAGTCATATTTTTACCAAGTTTTAATGCTATGACAGGTTGTCCGCCATTTTGGCCGTAAACTTGTATTTTTCTATATTTAATTGCATCATTTTTCTTTTAAATTAATGGAAAAGATGTTTTCATAGGCTGAAACAAGAAAATTTTTAAAAAAGATAAATTTTATATAAAAAGGTATTGTTTTTTAATTGAAAATATAACTTTCATAATTAATGTTACGTAAAATACAAAAGATGACGTCAGCCAATCAACGTCAAAAGATGCGTCATTAATTGAACTACACTTAGGTACTGAAAGTTATATTTTGATTGCTGCAAAGCTTCACATTTATGATTGGAAAATCCTTAGGGATGGAGAGTAAGTGACCCAATCCCCGTAAACGTTAAGAGCTCATATCGATGAGAATATACTATATGCGGGACATTCGTTACGACTTTGGCTTTACAGAGTTATACATTTAAAACCGTTAAACAACTTTTAGAACTTTCTTACATCATTTGCTTCAGTTAGTTTGGCTCAGTTTGCAACTCAACTAAAACTGTTCAAGTTGTAGAGTGTTTTGTGTGATCTTTGCTGAAGATTTTATCTATTACAAGATAAATACGGTCTCACGTGAATACTGCTTTCTTATAGGCTCGCCAGCGTTCACACAGCAAAAAAGAGAGCCACAAAGTCACGTGTTTTTCTTCCTCGTGACGTCTTCATTCTAGGTAGACCTGTCTCGTTTCCTGAAATGGTCGCCGTATCGGCATCCGTTATACTTCCATCAGAGCAGGACCAAACAAAGCCGTTAGTAATACCTAGACCGGTATTGTGTAGATTTGCGAGAGATTCTAGAGAAACTATTAGTCGCCTCATGGGCAACTATTCAGTTTTATTTATTAATGACGAAAGGTTTCCCAACTGCGAAGGAGACCCGAGTTTTGTCAGCACAGGAAGACCCTTGACAACCAAAGCAGTGGCAGGAAACTCTGGAGCTTCTACGTCATCCTCCTTAGGAGGTATTCAGGCAGGAATCATTATCGCGGTAATTTTCGTCCTTGTTATAGCGGGCGCAATAGTCTACTTCTTCAGGTAAGATATTTTTTTCATTTTCTTTTTTTTTCAATTTGGTTAACATTCCTTGTTAACATGTTTCACTATGTTAACAAATTATGTTAAATAAAAGTTAGATTACTTCAAATGTCCAGAAGAACGGAAAAATTGTCCGCTGGAGTTGTACCAACAAGTCAGTTAAATTTGGATCAATTACTTACTACTAAGTCCATTACACAGCTTGCGTCGCCACAATCGTTTTTCAAACTGTCACTTGTATATTTCATTTTTCTCAAGTTGTTCATGATTTTCACATTAACTCTTAAGCCTGGTTTCCATATAATTGTCTCTAACGTAAGGGTCGTCTCTTTCGCAGATTGTTTTGTCGAGCGACCTGGACGATCATATGGAAATCCTCTTGCGATTGTTTCAAAATATCCTTACGTAAGAAGTGACTCGATCGTCCCGATAGAAACGTGTTCTATCCTTGCGTCGTCTACCCTAACGTGAGGGTCGTCTCGGTCGCAGATTGTTTTGTCGAGCGATCTGGACGACCATATGGAAACCCTCTTGCGATTGTTTCAAAATATCCGTACGTAAAAAGTGACTGGATCGTCCCGATTGAAACGTGTTCTATCCTTGCGTCAGAGACGATCGAAAAAACTGCTTTGCGATTGCCAAATTTTATAGGAAACATATGCAGACAGTCCTTACAGACAGAGGCGATGCAACGGTATCCCACAATTTGCTTCCTTGTTATCAAAACATCGCGTCGCATGCTATAAGACCCCATAACAACGTAACAATTCCCTGAATTGCCGTCCGGCGATCGATTGTTCGCAGCAGAAGCAAACCGAAACGATCATTACGCCAAAGCATGCTTTACCTCCTCTTATACTGAAACTGATTTTTAATAAATTTCCCTTTGCGTTTATTTGGTTTCTATAGCTATTGATAACGCTGTATTTTTTCCTAATATTTTTTTTTTGTCGTCTCTTCTTTGACTTTACCATAAATGCAAAATGAAAATATACAACAAACAGCCTTCTGCTGCTGCAGTTAGTCAGGAAAACGACTTATCCGACTCAATTAGTAGAAGACCTTTGGAATAACCTTGGATTAGAAAAAAGTAGAAGTTAACAGCAATAAAAAATTGGTGCAAATAAAGGTATTTTTTCTGACGTGTCACTTCACAACATTTTTTTTGTTTAGGAGACGTATTCATAAGTTACCTCGCAAGACGTTTCGCAATGAGGAAGGTGGAAATGTGTCTTCCTTTGGCAACCCATGTTACAACGAGGACCTGGCTTACGAAAACGGGGCTGAGCAGCTGTCACATTCAACACCTTCCGATATACTCCACAAAATGGATACTGGTTGCAGTAACCCATCGTATGACATCCCAAGCTTCTACTTATCAGCCAAACCCAAGACGGAAGCACATAAAAAGGAGAAGCGAGTGCGCATGCACCTTACAAGTTTTCCGCTGACAGATGTTGGCCTTGGCAATATCGAGAAAAATCAACAGAACAAAGCAGTTGTCTCTTGCTAATCCGGAGTATGACGCTGTGGAGACTATCCCGTCTTCAGTGCAATGGGTCGATTACTCGTAGCAACTTTGTGTTTCGTTTATGTCTTTTGAACGCAACTGCGCTTTAGAAATTAAAAAAATTTATCTAGTAACTTGAACTTTAATTTCGCATATAGATACACATGCTTTTGTTGTTACCTACCAGTTTTCATTACAATTGATTAAATAAGTAAGAGTTTAAGGGTGAAAGGAGAACAACCACACCGCCCAACCCTCTCCTCCCCCCTTCCCCCCCAAAAAGAATACACTCATGCCTATAATGACCTAACGGTGCATTCGGTTAATGCTTTTACGGAATAGCAGTTCTTAGATAGAAACTGTAATCCAATCAATTGATCATTATTTTGGTTCGCATTATACAAAACAAACTGTTCCGATGTCTTAAGCTCGACCTACAGTTCAATTTGAGATAGCTGTGTTATTTTATTAACTCGGTTTCCTGCCAGATATTAAACACTTAACAAACTTCCTGAAAGTTATACTTTGTCAGTCATTTGGTAGGTTGAACGGCCCTGAAAATCTTGTAATTAATAGTTTTTGTTTATTTAGAATAATCATCATACTCACCAAAAAAACAAGTTTTAAACAAAAAGTTACAAAAACATTGTTAAACCGGATGAATCTGGCGAACGGGCTCGTAGTCCCGGCACACCTTTGTCATTAAAGGTGTTCGATGTTTTTGAGCATGTTTGTTTCGACAAATTCTGCAAAAAGGCTTCCAATACCAATTATTATGAAATTACACCTCTCAACAACCCCCCCCCCGATTATATAACCATCTCTTAATTGTTCTCTTTACTAACAATAAAGATTACGTCTCTTTCCCCCAAAAATATGTCAGTCTCTCCCTGAATGTGAACTCCTTTTTAAACGCCATCGTCTTCAGAGTAAAATGTCTGCTAAAACTTTAGGGTTTATGTTCGATATACCAAGTAACAATGAGCCCTGAGTTGCGTCACAAGGAACGCAACAATGTACTGTCACTATGAAGCAACGAACGGTGGCACCTCACTTGGTATATCGAGCACCAGCCAAATTTAGAACTACATCACTGTTGTTATATTAAAAACAATTGGTAAATAACCTGTTGACTGAAATCCCGCTTTGTTGTGATGTTGAAGTTTTTATATTATTCTCTGAGACTCAATTTTAAATTTGAAGTTCAAAAAGTGACTTAACTTTTGAATTACAAAATGAAGTCTACTGTTCTCGACAGACAGATTTTTTCAGAACCAGAACTATCCTGAACAGACACAAAACTTCGATTTGTGTACCCGTTTTAGTAATTTCCCCAACATTGAGTCAGGGCTTCTGATATTGTGCGCTGGTGCAATTTCGCACAATTGACCTCTTGCCGCGCCCGATCGCATAACAAGCAAAAAATCGCATAATTGCACAATGCGGAGAGAACGCATCAGTTTTGTAAAAAAAAAGTACAGTATTAAACTCAAACATTTTGTCATACCCAGCTTGTTTCCAGATTTAAACATCAATCCTCAACACAGTTCAAATAACATGATATTTACTTGATGCAAATGTTGGGAGATGCCTTAAGTTTTGTTTTTCTTCTGCTGTTTTACTACAATACAACACACCCGATCGAACGCAAGCCATTTTAATAACGCCTGTAATATTTTATGATTGACGAGACCGGGAAACGAATTAGACTTGCTGGCCACGTGACAAGATTCAAAATGGCGGAGAACAGCTTGCACGATCTTTTGTCATTCAAAAAATCTTTCTGCATTTGTACAAAAAAAACCCCAGAAAACAAATGAGTAAACATAACCTTTATAAAACCTAAAAGAACAGTTTTCATGTAAATTATTTTGTCATCGATATACTTGAAAAAATGCAGCTGATTTTTGATCGAGATCGTAGGCCTTCGAGATTCCGGTTGAGTGACTGATAGACATCAAATGAAGTGATGCATGCATGAAGGTAGGTAAACACATTTGGCCTTGAATTATTCTCCATGTTTCATATAAATGGGAATTGTTCAACTTTATATTTTTGTCTCCTTGAGCAAAATACTTCATATGAACGCGAAGAGTTCCGTGTATAATTATAATACATATAGCTGATTGTCGAGGTAAAAATTAGAAATAAAAGTGTGTATTATGCACGGGTAAACAGTTTATATGCAATATTTTATACATGATACACTCAAGCATTTCAGTTCTTAGAAAAGTGTGTGTGTGTGGTAGGGGGTAGGGGTGTATTATTTCTGGAAGATACATATGCGACCCAGACTTTGGCCTATTTGACATTGATCGTAACAAAACGATGATTTGATTTCAACTGTTAATGTTAATTCTATCACTTAAACAAACTAAAACGCCAATCAAAACATTTGAAATTAAGAATTGACTGCCGCACATTTTGTCGCACAATTAAATAACAACAACAACAACAATACATTTATTTACACTTTAGTTTACATTACGTTTTACAACAATACATTCAAAATCCTCAAGAATAAGTGAAGGCCACCCGTGGTAACCATAAGGGCTAACTGAAAACAGGTGGCCTTTTATAGAGCAGCAATTAAAAAGATCAGTGGTCAGAATTCCGACGGTGATATAGTACTACAGACAGGAGCCTTAAGTTTTAGAGAAGGCCCCTGCCCGTAGTACTATAAAGTTCTTCTTTTATTTCAAAGTTCCAACTAAATATTCAGTGAAACTATATCTAAGTTAAATAGCAGTCACACTAAGTAACGTAATATACGGTGAATTGGTAAGCAACGTAATATACGGTGAATTGGTCTATTTTGCTGCACAATTGACCTTTATAATGCCGCAGAATTCCCCTTTTTGGGCTGCGCCCTGCCAGAAGCCCTGTTCAATACAGATCATGCAGTGTTTG
>JAOBRG010351131.1:0-12412 GCA_027574985.1 Umimayanthus nakama | reverse complement strand
TTATAATGCCGCAGAATTCCCCTTTTTGGGCTGCGCCCTGCCAGAAGCCCTGTTCAATACAGATCATGCAGTGTTTGTTTTTGCTGTAAAACTGCAGGAGTTTCCGTCGCGTAATCTAACTCCTGTTTATGTTTTCCCTATTGAATAATACATTCTATGAAAGAGTTACGTCGACTCCTGTGCTTGGGAGTTGTTTCTGCTCCAAACAGGTAACTACAGCAAGGGAGCTGCTTAAACCCCACTTCTTTCACAAAGATTTTTTTTAAACTTAACTCTATTGCTGGAAACGATGCCAGCAGCGACATTAGTCCTGTGCAAAAACATTTTGAGATAATGGGCAATTTACTGAAACAGTTATAAATAAAGGTAGGGAACAACATGAAAGATACTGTTCCTTTGTCACGCCGGTAGTTGACTATCGTGCTAGGATGACACAAAAGGGAGCCAAACTTTTGTTTTTCGTCCGCTGTATCCTTAAAGGCCTGTTATAAACGGATGCAACATTGCCGAACATTGATGGACGCAACATGTTAAGCAATGTTGGATAGTGTTGGGAGCGCTAGTGTTCAAACGAAGCCAACACCATCCAACATGTTAGATGGTTAGGCCAATGAAAACTGATGTAATGTTTAGCGTCAGGGCGTCCTCGTGGATTTTTCCCAACGCATGGAAAATTTTCATTATTCCTTATTTTTTGAAAAACAAGGATATTAACAATTTGATCACAAATTTTTTGATTCAAAAATGTTTTTCCTGCCTTTTTCATAAACTTGAGTCATTGTTAGCACATCAGAACGAGGCTTGCAAGTTTCAACTTCGATTATATTTGCCGCCTCGCTGCATGATGAGACTGTATCAGCTTTGAAACTTGCACAATTTGAATTTTTATTAAGATAGAGTGCTTTTTGACACAGCAAACCACATAATTTTTCATTTTCTTCAATGTCGTTAAAATATAAACTGAATAAACAGATTTATGCCTTCAAAACGACCATACTTGTCCAATATTGAAAGTTAATGAATAATAAAAAGTGGAGAATTCCCTCACCAATTTTCTGAAAGTTGCCGACGCTAAACATGACATCAATTTTCATTGGCCTTATCCTGATCAGGGCTCACGTTTTGGTTTGTGATCGCTGGGTCTGGGAACGAGACGTCCTGACGCGATCGTTTTTACTCGGGCCGTGAGGCACTCGAGTTGAGTTCTCGAAACCGTTCTTTTTATTTTTAGTCGTTTCTTTCTATTTTGCGTCGCATGTGTCAGGTACTTAGTATATCTAGAGCGGCAACAGGAAAAGGGGCTTGCCGGGAACGAACTTGTGTCTAGCTCAGTACATTAGGCTGCCGGTGCACCCTTTTCCTGTTGATGCGCTTCAGTTTGAGGGCTCCGCTACTTGAAAGGCCCCCTTTTACAGCGCTAGCTGCTTAACCTGAGATCCTGCAAGTTAGCGACCCTCGGCCCCTTGTTGGCCTAATTCAGGCCTCGAACTCGCGAGCCCTCCTCCCACCCTTAACATCTTGGCTTTCCACCTTTAATTTATCGCACAACCCCAAACGCGCGTAGCATTTCTCCGGGAAAAACAGCTATTACTATGAACACAACTCAACTCAAACTACCTTCACTGAGTGTCTGGACATTAGGCGGAGCACTTAAGCGTAAGCCTGTAGCCAACTGGGAAGCTCTCTCGACCTTATCTTATCTGGACCAGGGATTATGAGGACTAGGGCAGGTGGCGCACCCAGGCAGTGGCTGTTAAGAAGATGCCAGACCCAATCTGAAATGAAGTGAAACAAACCCAACGTTACAGTTGCAAAGTCACATGTCTGACCATCATCATAGTGTAACTTGACCCATCAACAATCTAGAGCGACAACTGGAAAAGGGGCTTGCCGAGAACGAACTTGTGTCTAGCTGCCGGTGCACCCTTTTCCTGTTGATGCGCTTCATGTGCTACACGATTTGCAACCTACTAAACAAGATGACCGGCAAGACTTCTCGATGCGATAGCATCTTTGAATAGCTAAAAAGTTTAAGGTATACGTAAAGAAGAGCAATTACTTCACTTTCGACTGAGTTTTTTCTTTACAATACCAAAGAATTTGCTAAACAGAACTATCATGATTGACCCGGTCACTTTATTTATTTGAACAAATTCGAACGAGAAAGTTGTCAGACGAAATGATGTGCACAGGAAACAAATTAGCAACAAGAAGTTATCGAGTAAGCAACTTCAAGGGAAAATGTTGTCTGGAACAGTATTTGTGTATTTTAAACGGAATATCAGAAACTCGGCTATCAAAATCAAAGCCGTTCTGAAGAAAAGCAGCTGAGGATTTGAACGGAAATGCAAGATTTGTTATTTACAAACACTGGACCAATGTATCAAGTTCTTTTGACCTGCAGGTATTAACAGGTAATGCATACTAAGTAAGCTTTATTTCATATCTAAGACAGTAAAACCTGGTAAGTTCTCTTCGCATTTTCAACTCTTGTCTTACAAGTAATTATGTTTGACCAAGCTCATACTTCCATATTTTCACACCAGCGTAGTTGTCAAAAAATGAACTGAATTCGCAGAAATTTAAATCATTACATTTTCTCTGTGGGATATTTTGGAAGCTGTGTATAAATTAAGCAAGTTAAAAATAATTGAAAAGTTAAGTATTGATGCTATAACAGATTCAAATTATTAGGTTAAGATAAAGTGGCTTTGTGATCTCATGCTTTTTTTTTGTTTTATATCAGTATAGCTGGTGCCAACACTTTGATAGTATAAACAATATCTTCAAAAAATGATATTTTGTGAGATGAAGAGCAAATTAAGAGAAGATTATTTTGGTTTTGTAAATTGGACTAAAATTATGAGCCACTTGTTGGTTTGGAAACAGTGTATGCCTGAAACATGTATGTTGCCTTATTATACTGACAAAAGGTCAGCATTCCAACTCGCTGTTCACAAGCATTACTGCAACTCATATTCATAATTTCCCCAGTTGTCTTGATATTAGAGAGTGTTTATTGCAAACTTTAGTTAACCAAACGTGATTTGAGGGCGCAAAGCTCATACACCCAGATGTTGTTTTTAAACACCTGCGAAGTTGTGAAAAAAATGATCACAGAAAGTTAAATATTTACCTTTTATCTGTGGAAAATTTTAGTATTTTAGTAGCTGAGTATAAAACTATCAAGTTTAAAATAAAGGGAAAAGTTAGGTAATGTATTGATGCTGTAACAGATTCAATCTACTAAGTTCAGATGAAGTGGCTTTGTGATTGCAAGATTTTTTTCTTCCACCTCAGTATAGCTGATGCCAACACTTTTGATAATAATATCTTCATAAAATGAGCTATTGTGAGATGAAAAGCAAACTGAGAGCAGATTATTTTAGTTTTGTAAAGTAGACTTAAATTACTCGGTAGTGAGTGTCCTGATCTGTTCCAAAATACAAGAACGTAAGGTACGAGATTAAAAGAGCCCCCTGTGGGTTGGGAAACATAGCACTTGAATGCCTGAAACATGTAACAGTTGCCTAATAATACTGAAAAAGAGGTCAGGATTCCAACTCACTGTTCACAAGCGTTCTTGCAACTCATATTCATAATTTTCCAGTCTTGATGTTAGAAAGTGCTTATTGCAAATTTTAGCTAGCCAAACAGGGTTTATCAGGGAACTTGGGGTGGGGAGTAATTAAAAAAGCTTTTTCGTGTAGACGTACGGTTTTTCTCTTAAAATTTTCCTAGATTTGGAGAATAGAAATTTTGAATGTGAATGGTTTCACAATAGAATCACATAAACTGCTGTCTTTCAAATTTAATGATGGATACTATGGGTACATGTATGTGTGAGGTTGCACTTGGTTTATGTTCTGCAACTCCATGATTGGTCTATTGCAAAGATATATTTACTGCGGCCTGATTACATGCTACTAATAGTCTCTAGTTGTTTTTAAAACAAAACATGGCGGCTCAACATCACTGAAGACCTTGAACGTTTCTGAAACACAGTTTATACAAACAAGCAAACAAATGGAAATTTCTATTACTTTAGCATCGTTTTTTACAAATTATAACTGCTAGCAAATAAAAAACTTTGTACAGTCAGGCTCGTGTGTCCCGTACCTTCATTTTCCGAAAAGAAAGAAAATGGATAAAGAAAAGTGCAAGGGTTTTAGAAAAACTGGCCATGGTAAACCCGGGCTTACTTTGCTTACAGGTAGCCAACGCCTGACTATACAAAGAAACTTGAAAGTAGCAGCTACGCGCCTGACAACTCTTTCAAATACTTCTTCTGTCATGCAGTTCAGTCAAAGTAATCCCCCATAAAGTTTACTAAAGTAATAGTTAGTCTTCTTAAACTGCACATGATAACTACTTACGAAACACGCTACCGCATCAGTTGATAAAAGATTAGCCTGCTATCGAAAATAATACCTTTCCTTGTGAGTCACTCGGTTCGATCACATTCCAAACAAAACTCTGGTTTCAAACAAAATTGCGGTTCTTTTTACGAACGCTGTAACTTCTGGGATCACTTTGCCCTCGCTTTGACGTACGCGGATAGATTGGGTACCAGTGAATGCCACAAGTGTGAATGCTCGAAGAAAAATGTTGGCAGATGTTGGATAAAAAACTTGACAGAAATCAAATTTTATCCGACATCATCCAACACGATTCAACTTTACCAAACTTGGTGTTTAAGCGGAGACAACATGTTTTGGCCAACAATGTTGGATGATGTGGTCCAAACATGTTGCGTCCGTTTATAACGGGCCTTAAGTTTGAAGATTTGCGGCAATGTTGCCAATGCGATTTAAAGCCTCGTCTACACGAGCAATTTTTCTTTGACAAGTTTACTTGTCGATGTTCATTGCTCGTGTAGCCGGATAATCAACAAGTTTTAATTTACAATTTTCTATTGACAAGGTTTCTTTGTTCAGGTAGAGGACGAGTAAGTTTTCCTTGATAAGTTTCGGTTGTGTCCTCAGTGCCTTGCAGTCAGTGGAGTACTTCCGAAGAATCGGTCCCAGTCTTATGTTGAAGTTGCAGCCGCCATTTTATTTGTCATCTTGCAAGAGACTGGGCACTAAATCAATAACAACCTTGCCACATTTTCCTTGTCCGTCTCCACCAACAAGTTTCTATCTTGACAATTTTTTCTCGTCAAAAAAAGATAGCATGCCAGCGAAGAAAAATTGTTCTTATTCTCCCTTACACGAGCAATTTTTCTTGTCAAAGAAAAAACGCGCGTGTAACTCTGAATAAAAAAACAACTTAACATCTGACTTCGAGAGACAGAAAACATGGTGGATGCGTAAGTTGGTGCACAAAGCAAAAGAAGATTTAAAAAGTCCAATGTCAAATGAACTCAAACATGGCCCCACGACGTTTGATAAACACGAATCGCTTCTAACAACTGACTACTGTGTTAACTGTAGACTCAGTTTGGTACTTGGTATGTACGCATATATGGAACATCGTCCCAGTTTTGGGTGAAAATGCCTCGAGGGAAATTGGAGTGTGGGGAGAGAGATGATTTGGTTACCAAGTCGGGACTTTTCTTGTTACCGACCAGTTCATAAAAGGACTGAGTTGCAGGTATCCATTTTGACTGCCTTTATAGAATTCAAACATTAAATAGAGGCGCCATTTAATTTAACAGGATCTAAACGTCATTCGACTTAGTATTAACAAATAACTTCGTAGATTTTTCTTTGTTTCCATGCCCAAATATAGACTCGGACCGTGAGGTTGTTATGTACGTGATGTAGCAATATATTTTGAAGATACGTAATTTATAAGACAAAAGCCACTGTTCCGAGTCCAACATTTACATCGTTTGAGCGATCGCTTGGAAACTTTTTTTTTTTTTGCGGCTAACAGCATTTGTTATTCATTTTTCCGTTGATAGCCAAAAGTGAAACAGAAGTTTGTTAAAATGTTAACAAACATTTCGTCTTATTTGTTGATTCTGCGGGAATAACCCTAATGAAAGGGTCTATTCTTCCCAAGAAGGGATCCATTGTTCGAAGTAATTGTGCAGCAAAGTGGGTGAACTGAACAAAGCCTTCTCATTCAAACCGACAGCAACGAATACCTGATCAATATTGCTCTACCAACTGATCTTTTCACCACGCGACGATAAAAGTGTAATATTGCATCAGGAAAAAATCAGCTAAAGCTTTCTCAGCGTTTTGTGAAAAAATGGATAGACTATGTTGCCAAAGTTCTATCAGGATTTGTTGAAGAAACGAAAGTAACCATTCCGTCAAATCTGGGCAAACCCCGATCCCCTGAGCTCATTTTACGGTCAGTGCTTACAGCATATCGGAAGAAGAAACAGACTTCATCTTGGTCATCGTGCGGAAAGACGATAACAAAACTGGACTATATGGTTTAAAGAACTTCATCTGGACTTATATAATTATCAAAGAATGGGTAATATTGTTTGATTACTTTCTTGCGAAAAGAAATGTCACTTTGTTTGACTACAAGCTGAAAAACATCTAAACAAAGGTAAGAGGCAAGCTACTAAAGATCTAATGTAGACCATGATGGTACTTCAATCACGTACTCTTGTTCGACACCGAAGGTAGTTAAAGTGAAAGGTATCTTCACCAGGAAAAGTTGACGTTCTCTTTTAACGACAGCATACTGATACACCACTGTGTTTTGAACAAAATGTTTAAACATGCATTCAACCTGGATTGTTTTGTTTTTTAAAATTATAGGTTAAGTCCACGTACTACTTGGCAATTAACACTGTGCAGGTCGATGAAAACAAATTAGATTGACTAAATTCATTTCGAAGGTTTTCTACTTCCCCCACGCAATGAATGAACATTAACTTTGCTCTTTGCTAGTAAGTTTTCCAGAGTAGATAAGCATTTAGTAGGTATCACTTTGTCTCAGTTGAACTTTTCTGAACAGTATACAGATTACTGTATATACATTTTTCGTTGAACGAGTTTTCTCGCGTAATCCGACTTTGTAATTCTTTGATATTCGTAGGAGTATAATCTCTTGGTATTCCAAGTTCTACTCGTTTCCGACCACAGGATTTTTACAAGACCTCAAATACACATTTCCCGCACAGCTAACGTAGCTGTCTTTTTCTCGAAAATATTTGATACGGCAAGGAGTTTTCCTTTGTTCGAAACTGTTTTGCATTCTATTTATATTGCACAGCGGTGTTGGAAAGTTTCTACGGTTGTTGAACCAGACAAAACAGTGATTAGGTTTCCTGATAATACACCGGCAATCTGTTTAACGCTACATTCATGCTCTGACTCACAACACGGTTTTTAAGCTCGCCTTTATAGTGAGGGTTTTTTCACAACAAGAATTGGATTTAGCAACACGTCATGACGACAATAAGTTGAGAGGGGTAAACCTTATCATTTCCTCGAGGAACTTTAATCTTGTACTTGGCATACGTCAAAGGACCGACTCGAGAATATACTGTAAGCTAGGTAAACCGAACAGCCCTGCTTCATCGCGATTTTGTTTAGACATTGTTTGGATAAATATTAACTAGGATGTATGTCATGCATGTATTTGTATTGCTTTCTAGATTATCAACAAATGATACTGACCTGAATTGAAATCACTATGCACGCGGAAACTCTATTGCAAGTCTTTGGATTTTGTTTACTAGCAAGTGGACTAAAAGGTAAGTATTTTTAAAAAAAGGTATATTTAGCCAGTTTGTCTATTTAACTAATTGTACAGTATATATATATTATATATATATATATTTCTTCAGTCAATATTTAGACACAAAAACAAGAGGGCCCCGACCAAAATTATTCCATAGATTTACTAAACTGTTGGATGCGTATACCGATCTAAACCTCGAAACGTTCGGGCCAAAAAGCTTTCAGTCATTGGTTAGCGACATGGAACGTGCATTTACAGTCAGGAAATATTTATTCAAAGTTTTAACCGTTCCATTGCCGGTATTTAAATGTATAGTATACTCGTCATTCATTTAGTTACTGACTACTTTTTACTGTGAACGCCAAAGCACATACTTGTTCATTTTTTCAGATTTGTATATAAAACCAGTTTGTTTGCTAATTACAAACACTGACGCTATTTTCAGCACGTTTAAGTTGATGTTTCATAAAGAAAACTATTTTAATCGTGTAAACACTAATCTCAGATAATAGCGACTATATATAAACGCCATTATATGACTGAACATTGAGCAAACAATTTTGATGACTCGCGAGTAGTCTTTGTCATAAGTAAACATTAATCATTGGCAACGTGAGTCTGCATTCCTCGGGTGACATTTAGTGCTTATTCGTGACTTGATTGCGGCCGGCTAGGCTTAGCACCAAAGCACGAACTGTGCATTGTCAACCTTATTATCCAAATTTAAATCTTATTGTACGTTGGGAATTCATTCACTGGCACGTCTTTATGCATAAAACACAACTGCTCTAAGATGCGGAGCTCCGACAAAAGGAAGGTCAAGTCTGTATCCCCATACACTAAATGTATGTAACACTGTAACACTCTGCCAGTGTTGTTTGAGCTTTTGGTTGGAGAAAACGTTTTTAGATATCTTAAACTTTGGACTCTAGTCACACGCTTTGTTTTAACAACTGAAGGATTGTATTCTACGGCATCTGAAAGCCAGTGACGCCATGCACGAATGACCTGACAGGAAATAACACTTTTGTCGTTTTTATATCCTGCTTATTCACAAGTTTTAACCGCAGCCCAAATAAACATAATAACAAGACAAAGCTTTTGCCAAAACGGGCAAATCTGCAGATATTATTTTTATTTTTAAGTGTTCTGATTTGTGATTTTTATTTGATTTGATTTTTCTACACAATGGCTATGTTGCACATTTTTGTTTCAAAAATAAATTAAAAGATGTTACTGTTATAATTACAATTAAACTGATTATAATTTATAATTACTATTGTAATTTTTACTATTATTATTGCTATTATTAAATATCAGTACTATTATTCACTACTATTATTATTGCTATTATTATTACTATTATTATTATTTTTTTATTATTATTATTAATGATAATAATAAGAGTCTATTGTTTAAAAAGACATCTATATCTCAATAAAAATGCGTATTCATGTTCGAACTGTTTTCTCCTTGCAATGTGACAGAACTTCTTTTGTTGTGACTCTTTGCTCAAAACAATTTAACTATTTTTTTCACAAGGTCTCAGTTTTGAGCTGAGGCCAGATGCTGTTTGTTATCAGTTTGAGGATTTCAGCCTGAAATGTTCTTAGGATTTGGTAAATAATTAGTTTCTTATTTCATCTCACACGAACTAACCAAAAATGGAAATATATTTAACAGTTTATAAATGCAACTCTTGCTCGTAACGTACAAAAGTTTTTAAATGTTTTCTTAACAGTGTCACTACAAGTAATATACGCAGCGCGTTATTGATAGGAAAGGGGCTTCCTGAAGCAAGTCACAGAGACCAAAAACTACTAGTTGATTTTTCGCCAAATTTCACGCTATTTTTAAATGCTAGTTTAACCATCTTTTTACTGGCATGCAAGCTAGAAGAGTATTTCAAAATAAAAGCTGGTGTAAGGCGCAAGAAATTGGACCGAGCGAAATGCAATATACAGTTCTTTTTTCTCACTGAAAATTTGGCTTCTGCGCATGCTCCCCGTTGAACAGATATCTGACGATTCCTCTGACTTTGTTTGATTACAATGTCACTTGATCCATGGAAATTTGGCTTTCCGAACCAACTGCAGTAAAAGACATTTGAATTAAGATCATTTGAAAATTAAGACCATTATTGTCCATCAGACCCCTTTCTTGTCAACGGCGTAGATATCCATATTCGGAGTAGCCATCAAGCGATGTTCTAAGAGCATTACGCATCTTATTTCACAGTTCAACAAATTGTCTCCACTGAAGACAGTATGTATTAGTAACATGAATGTTTTCTTCCGGCATATCTCCAGCCTAAGTATTACTATGTTCTTATTTTGAGATATTTTCAGCTTCAAGGTTCTTCTTTTGATAAAGTTGTTATAAAAAAACGTAGCGTGTTACAAGCACAAAGAAATATATTTTGTTTTTCTCGAGTAAAACGGTAAAGGGCGGGTTGCGTTGGATCTCATTACACTAGACCGGATGCTGCTTTCGTGCCGTCACAAAAACCGAAGCAAATAAGTTTTTGTTACACTTGGACTTTTCCCTTGGTACACGTTATTTGCCGAACGTGACTAGCCGCAATGCTTTCTGTAAAGCAGATATGGCACATATTGGAACGGCTTCTGTTTGGGGAATAACGTAGTGTAAACCTCGAGCTACACGGCAAAATGTTGTTTAGCCCAGCCATATCTGACTATAGCTTCCTCCGCAGGCGTCTCTTGTGTTTTGATTTTACGAAAATCGCCTGAAACTTGATAGACAAGGGCACAGGGATGAGTAATAGCAGATGTGGGTCATATCATGGTGATCAATGGTAATTGATAGCTATGGGGGATCAGTCCTGATGAACAAATACTACTTCTCGAGATCGTATAATTCCGGAAATGACAAATGGAGTGCCTGAGGAGGAGGCAAATCTAACTTTGTATCGTGCCGACGCAATTAAAATCCTACAAGTTACAGGGTTTTTATAAACAGTCCACCCTTTCGTCAATAGCAGGGATCATGTTTACGTTCTCTGTTTGTTATATTCCAGACACACTTTCGTGTAGGGACAAAAAGCTCTCTAGTATTGCTTATATACATATAGTGTAAACGAGATCTTACAAATAAGGAAATTGCGAACAGGTTTGAGGAATTACAACTTGCGTAAAAAGTTTTCTTATTAACACTCTTACATCAGTTTACAGTCAAGTTATGAAGAACTATCGGTTGTGTTTTAGAAATACGAGTTAAAGTCAGTGGTCATACAAGTAATTTGAAAAAACTGTTTATCAAATTGCTCAAGTTTTACGGCAGTCAGCGAGAAAACATTTGACATCTAATCTTCGAAAAACATAAAATGGGTGATTTTTGTGGGTTTTAGAGTCACTTTCCCGATCGTGCGTAGAACAAGGTCAGGCCTCAGGGCCTCAGCTAGCGGTCCGGCACGATTTTTAAACATGGCAGACTGGGTGAACACGGTTAAAAGATCGAAAGTTTCTGAGAGGATAAAAGAGAAGATATCAAGTGTATCACAGAACAAAGCAATAATGGATTGCGGCCACCAACAAACTCTAATACTTTGCTCTGCGCATAATCGGGAAATTGACTTATTCATAAAAAAAAAATGTGCAAACACAGCACTCAGATAACGCTTATGTCTGTCGGATATGTAAAATGGCTATGGATTTCGTGAAATGATTCATTACCTAATCTGATTTAGTATTTCGCAAAGATTGAGACTTCCTTCTTAATCCTGTACGGTTACCGTGGCGACCAACCTCTGCTTCCTGTATCACCATGGCGAACAGCCTTTGGTTGTACACAGATGCTTTAACAAGCCTCAGACACCAAACAATAAATGCTCTTAACGTACTTTACCGATATAGTTTCGTAAATATTCAACAAGGAGTATTTTCAAGTGTCCTATATATTGGTTTAGGGAAACCTTCATTCGAGAAAAAACAGTAAACATACCATGCATTCTTGGTAGGATTAGTAGCTACTGACACAAGGAGTGCGAATCATTAAATGTATTTACCTTTTATGTTATCAACTACTTTAGGAATATTTTTTGACAATCTCTAGGTGAAACTTAAGTTTGTACTTCGCAGAAAACTTACCTACAACAAAATACAGACTTTTGTGATTTGTCTTCTTCCCTGTTATGTCGCGTTTCCGCCCCTTACGTGGGAAAATGAAACATGAAACGAGTACTCTTTCCGGCTTCCGCCTGCGGGTTTTCTAATTCTATAACGCCCAGCTATTTCAGGCACAAAACAAATCAAAACACAAACACAATAAAAAAAGTACCGCACATTGCCAACTTCCTGGGTTTCGTAGAAATGTTTAGGTCACTTTCACTTGCCGTTTTGGTAAGAACATGGTACATTTTATTTATAAGTATATCTAATTTATTCAGAAAGAGCTCAGTCTAGGAAGGCGATACGTCAAAGCAAATATTTTTAAGTGGTGCTTCATAAAATGCGAATATCAACTGATCAACCCTGATACTATGACCTTGAATCAAGGTTGAACATCACTGGCAATCCATTTTTCTTAGTTGAAAACTTTCAGTCGCCTCCAAATGAAGCAAAAATTTGTGTCAAACTATCACGTGTTCTAAAAACTTCGAGCATACCAAAGTTACCTCATTATCATATACTAGAAAGATACATATGTTTGAGCTAAATATCTTTTTTATTAATCTATCTATCTATCTATCTATCTATCTATCTATCTATCTATCTATCTATCTATCTATCTATCTATC
>JAOBRG010351109.1:0-13436 GCA_027574985.1 Umimayanthus nakama | reverse complement strand
TACGGGATTCGTTCCCGCTTCCCCTAATAGCTGATACTCTTGATGCTTTAAGTGGATTTAAAGCAACGTCAGGTTTTAGACGAAAAAATCCCCGAAAGTAGCGACCCTCCGAAAGTAACGCGCCTCAGTTGAATTTACACGGAAACAGTCGGGAATGCCTCCTGGCCTTGTCATCAGTTGCTAAAATGGCGGGGGTTGTGTACAATAAGTGAAAGGCAAACAAACTTTGCCAAAACTATCGAACACAAACGCAATAAAGGTATGATGCTTTCCTGAAACGTTTCGTTGAGTCATGCTCCATTTTTACGTTGACAAACAAACTTTGGTGTCCGATAAGGTAACGTCGTCCAAGCGCTGCTAAAACCGAAGTTGCGACGGTGCTTACTTCGGAGTTCTATGGTAATCTCCCGAATAAATGATTTAACTTTGAACCAAAATTGAGTAGCATGTGCTCTTATAAAGTGTCTGTAATTGACCTTTGTCTCATGTTCTTTATTAGTGTCAAGTAATGAGTTGGAAGGACTAAAAGGTTAAAATACACCATGCGTGTACAATAAAAACCCGCGAGTAAGAACCTAAGTTTTTTAAAATAACCTCTTAGGCTAAAATTTACCATTTGTACCCCCTCTATGTAATAACCTATTAAGACTAAAACTTTCCAGAAATATAGAACCTATTAAGAACCTAATGACCCTAGACTTTTGTTACATACCATTTGTGTAAGAACCTGTTTAGCCTAACTTGCAAATTTACAGGTTCTTACTCGCGGGTTTTTACTGTATTACAATGGAAGGGAATGATATGTTGCCAAAAAAAAAACCAAAATGAGAAAAAAAACCCAGAACAGTCGAGGATACATCATAACAAATCAAAGTAGCATAACATACTTAACAAAGAGCTACTGCGGCCTGGTAGTAAGACTACGTCACAAAACCTGGAAATCTTCAACAACGATACAGCTCTGAATACGGTTTCCAAGTCACTTCTGTTGGCCGTAAAACTAGTTTACTTTCCATTTAGTTTAGATTTGTTTACAGTTGTATTTTGTTTTGCATTTTCCCTTTAGGCGTTGTTGACAACTCTAACTGAACGAATAGAGCTGGGCAGTCTGCAGTCAAACGTGTTGGACCAACCAGAGTTTATATGTGTGGCCAAGGTAGTTACCAGTGGATGATACATACAGGCCTTTAATACTCTTAATGGGCATTTTCACGTTTGTTTTCATTTCTATACAAAACTCATTTTAATTAAAGTTTGTTAATCAGAGTAATCATTCAATAAGACGAGTAAAACGCTTTGTATCAAACAGAAGTGCCAAGGATAAGAAGTTTGGTTACATGCTACGCTTAGAAATTTATTTTTGGACCAAAAGTATTCTTCAGGGTGCACAATTATAATCCGTTACAACTGAGCCATCTATACCATGTTTGTAACGTTTTTAAAAGACAGAGTTGTACTTGCATTGTTTGCAGGAAAAGTTATTTTTGTACTTTTGACGTCTTTTCTATAAATGAATAGACAGGTTGTGCGATCACACCGTGGAATAAAAATTTCTAATTTAGTTGAAACTTTTAGTTTAAAAACTTGAAACACTCAGATCAACTTGCGTCCAAGTTTGAGCTTGTCATAAATCAAAGTCAGATCAAGTCCATGCAAGTCTGTTGCCAAACCAATCAGAAGTTAAAATCAATATACAAACCTGCAATGACTAGTTTCAACTCAGCGCGATGACGTCTCAGAGGTTCGTTGTCAAGCACACTGCAGTATAAAAACCTGATAAACAAGAACCTTCAGCCTTAAAATTGGCGTTTAGGTAAACGCCCATAAAGGGTCACGCATGTTTTCGTTAGCTGTCTATTCATGAAGTTTCAGGGAAATGTTTCCTTATAGATAATATGATAACCAGTTTTAGAACTTATACATTCAAATTTTCCAGGTATGAATTTGGACTTTTTTTAGGCTGACTTGCGAAAATGTTGGTTCCTGTACGTAGGTTTTCCCGGTACCAGAGCACCTACTTTGTTTTCGTTTCTTATTCTTGAGCATGACCTTGTGGCCTTTTCATCTGACCGCTGACTTGTTCCCCACTGCAGGCCCTTACGACAGTCATGGTCATGTGCCAGTCAAGAGCAATTGTAAGTTGGTCACCTTCTCCATAGGAAAGAGCTAAATCAGAGCCACAGGGCGGAAAACTTCTCCCCTTTGTTGGATTCATAGTTTATTGCACACTTCAAACTAAAGTAGTTTCAATAGACAAAGTGAGAACAGCTACATTCCTTGTTTACCTGTGTTCATGCGTTTTTGTTTATGTGAAGCGTTCAGTATTTCTCATTGGGTTTAAAGTTTGAAAACAGTAATCCAGGGGGTACTTCTTTTAATTAACTGTAAGGATATGTGCTACCCTTAAAAGGTGTGGTTTTTGATCCAGTTTGGTCCGGAAAAATGTAGATATTTTTTTGAGTAGTCTGAAAAAGAGTACATGATTTACACGAATAATCTGTGGTTTCTCTATTTGCTCCGGGATTTTTGCAGTGAATCGCTATCACTTATAGTAAAGGTCAAGTGGTGCATTTATATAGCGCCTTTTCGCTATGAATGTGCACAAAGGCGCTTTACAATGATCGGTTTAACCCCAGCGGACCGTAAGCAAATAAAGACACCTTTGACAGCCGCTTCAAAACGGTCCACGTATGCTGGTACTCATTTCCCGGAAAAAAGGAAGCTGAGTGAACTTTAGCAGGAAAGACGGTCACCCAAATGTTCAACTCTCTACCAGGTCGGGGATGAAGCCGGGCATCAAGATTGGAAGGTGGATCTCTTACGACTGCACCAGTCGTGGGTTTCAATGTGAAAGATAAACGCAATACGGTCGGGCTTTGTAGCAACCACTTTGCAGTTACGCGTGTCAGTTTTGCCTCGTCAGAAACATGGCATTGATTTCTGTAGCTTGGTATGAAATAGAATTTTTCACAGTTGTTGAGGCAATTGAAAACCTGACCTTAGCTTTCTGTAATCGTCAGAAATGGAAAGAGCAGGTCGAAGTTAGTAAGTGCCAAAAATTTTAGGAATTATTATTGAAAACTGTAGGTCTTGTAAAGTTTTTAAAAACTGAAAACTTAACTGAGAATTATCGAAATTTTGAAGTGGGAGAGCATGCGATGTCCTCCTTGCCTCGATCCCATGCAAACTCACATACATTCCCTTTTAGAATTTCGAGGTAGTTTTTGTTTTTAAAAACCTCACTGATGTCACAGTTTTCAATATTAAATCCCCACATTTTTGACACATTAATTTCTTCCTGCTTTTTCTATTTCTGTTGCTAACAGACAGCTTATGTCAGGTTTTTATTTCTCTAAAGAGCCGTGAAAAGGTTCTGTAACGTATGGAAAGTTGCTTTTTCGGGTCTGAAAACAGGGTCCGTATTGAAGGCTTTAGCGGAACACCTGTATTGTCAAGGTATGGCTTAGTAGCCCCCCCCCCCCGAGGACATTTACTGATAACAGTATCTTTTCTCACCTTTTAGAGACAGAGAACAGTAAAGTTTTTTCCTTCTTTCGTTGCCAAGTTTGACACGCAAGGAAAGTACAAAGTGTTGAGGTTAGTTCCTTTTAGCGCTGATGATTATTTATGAGCGAAGGAATGGCCGCCAAAGGTTTTGGTTATTCAATCAATCTTTATTTTAGCACAGTAAAATTTACCAGGTTTTATGATCTTTTATCAAGTTTAAAAAAGGGTATCTGAAATCAAGACAACATTCCACTCCTTTATTTTCTGGAACGTTTGTACCTGTGATAGAAAATTACTGTTTTCCGTGAATGCCGTCCTTTGCTGAATTTTAAAAAACTGAAATTTTGTCAAACAACAAACCTATCAGAGACAGAGTTCCAACCCTTCGTGATATGCAACGCTTAATCCGTTGAAACGCACAAACGTACGAGTTGATCGTTTTCCTTTGCCTAATGATGCAATTTGGGTGTTTGTTCAAAATAAGTGCCAAGTTGTAGGTTGTGGGAACGACTGGAGCAAAATGATTTTTTCAGCCAACTTTGGTCATTTTGGACTCTTAACTTACCGTGGTGCGTCACATACACGAACTGTTAGAAGTTGACTGTCTTCTCTGCCTTGGAATGCGACTCTTGTGTGTACATCATAGATCGTCTAAATTGCTTTCTTCTAACTTTTAATGTATTAAGTTAAGTTAGTTTTAGCCGTTCCATAGTTTAGCATAAATAATTCAATTTGCTCTTACATGTGCTGGCACCGGACTAGGAAACTGTGCAAAAACTGCATTAAACTATTGTTATATACTAATACTATATATAATAACACACATGAAAAGACTCTTTGTTTTTGATTGGCACAGAGCAGCGCAAATACTTTGTAATTCTGTGCAAAATGTGCGACTCTATGCAGTTACAAGTACAAAAGAAACAATCTGAATGGCCCAGTAATAATGCTAGTCAAAATAAGCCAATCACGTACGACAAGAAAATAACGCCGTGATCGTACGTGCTACTCATGGTAGGAAAACTGACGAACTTGATCGTCCTGGCGCACTCGATTGTTTTTTCCTTTCAAAAATTTATCTCTCTCAAACCGCGGAAAGATGTAGTTCCTTAATATTGTATATTTTTAGGGTTGTCTTCTTTGGTAATGAAAACTAGAGGCATTAGAAAGTGCCCCCCAAAAAAACTGGTTAGCGTCCTTTTTTCAAAAATTTTATGGTCAAGATAGAGGGTTGTTTAGCTAGATTGCAGAATACCTCCCCCCCCCCCCACTCGAGTTAACTTAAGTTTATTTATTACTGCGCATTCCTCGTTCTATAGAAAATTGTGCGCAGTAGAATCAGAACAATAGTGGGTGAGTATTCTGCAATTGCTCCGTTTTTTTTCCTTTTGATACGGAAGTTTTGATGCTAAACACAATAAAGAACAGTATTTAAAACTGAAGTGTGATGAATTTAAGTGTATTTACTACAATTTGTTTGAAGACTACCAAATTCTATCAGATATGGTCAGTTTTTGGACAACTTACTCAGATACCTACAAAATCTTTGCATTCGCAAAATAGTATTAAACATTTTTAAAGAAGAACTATGATAATAATGTCCCAATAAACTCAAACAAAATTGAGTTGGGCATTTTTTCAATGGTCGGGCAAAGGCGCTAAACATTTTTTTGTTAACTTTTTTGACATTGTCGTTTTGAAGTTATATTATGAAATAAGAGCCACTGCTTTTGATCAAAGCGCTAACAAGTTTTCTTACAGACGGAATGTTACAAGTTAGTTCTCTATATTGTAGTGTGGTTCTGCATACATTGGTCGTTTTCAAACACGAACGTCAAGTTCTAGGTTTTCAGAGTTTGAGTGGAAAATCCCCAGAGCCTTCCACGCAGCCTGCCGTATTCTCTTGTTCCTATAGAACCAGACAAGCGGGTTTAGCGTGGCGTTCATAAACAGAATCGTTGCCGCCACATTCTGCGCGAGGCGAACGGGGTCAGTATAACCTAGCACGGCTTGCACGACAAGAAGGCATAACTGAGGTATAGAGCAGAACAGAACCGAGCCGATCAACCATGCAACGGTTAAGATCGAGTGCTTGTAAATCGAAATGTCGTGCTCGCTCTCTGAACTGCTGTCCCTCAGCAAAAGATTCCTATTTCTTATTCTCGTCTGCCTTTTAAGCTTGCCGTAGACATTCAGGTATGATGCTGTCGTTATCAATACACAGCTTAGCATCAGAATAAAGTTGAGGACGTTACTTGGAAGATTGTATTTCCACACTGCGATGCTGGCTGCGATCAGTGCGGCCGCTGCGACAGCCGTCGCAAGAGCTATACCCACGCGCTTGCTCGATACAATGCTGCGGTACCTCTGCAACAAATAAAGTCCGAGAAATCTCTCAACGCTGATTTCTGCCAGAATAAAGAGTAACAGTTTTGAGAAAAGGTGCGTGCAGATATGGTGGACAGTACGAATCCAGCAGATTGTTTCAACATCTCGCATCAGCTCCGCGACTTTGTACACAACGTACGACGGCTGTGTGAACAGCCCAATCCCCAGTCCGCACGCGGCCAGACCGCAAAACAGAACATTGGAAGGGGTATGTAGGGAGGGGGTGCGCTTGATACCAATAATAACAACTGCGTTACTGACCGTTGCACTGACTGCAAAGATCGCGTTCAACACGCAGCACACGATGAACGTTGTCTGGAAGTAGTCAGTGTTATGGAAATCATCTTTTAGGTGGAAACACGAGGGGCTACCCGTCTGGTCGGATGTGTTGGCCAGCGAAGTGGAGCCTGGCGCGACTGAATCTTGCATTGTCTGATCTCTGGTGCCTTTTGCAGTGTTCTGGTGAAAAAATAAAAGGATTTACTTCAAAAGTGTATGTTAAGCATGTTCTTGATTCGAACTTCTAACTGGACAACAGCGAGTTGAGTCTGTACGGCCTCTATAGTTTCCTTTTAAACAGGTTGGGACAATTTAGTTTTGTTATCCATCTTGGATAAATAGCTGTGTATGAATCAATGCTTGCTTTGTTCACATTACGCACACTTGCGTCGTGGATAAATTTGGTCAGTGAAATATATCTCGGGAAAATATTGTAAACAGAAGGTGAATGAACTTTAACTTTGAAGTTATGCGGCTTTTTGCGAAGGTCTGTATTCTTTTATTGTAAAGGATAGTTTGACACTAATTCATTCCCTGGCGGGAAAGAAACTTGTCAGGAAACATACGACATTTGAGGTGCGTCCGATTGAACTTATTCCGCCAATTTTGGAATAAGAAGAAATCTTCGAAACTCTCTCCTGATTCGCCGAAAAATTAAATATGTAGTAAAAGAAATGTCGGGGACGAGAGATACAACTCAGTCGTGCTTTTCTCCTAACTTGGCAGGAATGGCGGCCAATAACATTGAACAAAGTTTTTATTTTGTGTATTCCAACTAGTTCTAGAAAGATCAATCGAACGCGTCGGTCCCGACTGCTCTGCCGTCTGTATTGACTTGGTTAGTTCATCATCTATCTGCTATTAATGTTTCTCAATGCAAATCCTTAATTGTCGTAAAAGTATTTTGATCAGTTATTTTTTAGACATAAATTGAACGTATTTAGGTTTGTTGTGTTTGTTTTATTAGTTTGTTTATTTTAGTGACAAGGGAACTCCTTTAATGTGGATCCATGAGTTGTTGTGTGCACCTTACAGTAACATGGTCAAAGCATTATCAATAAATAAATAAACAAATGAATAAACAAATAAATAGATAGATGGATGGATAAATAAACTAATGAACAAACAAGCAAACAAACAGATGATTGATAAATTGATTAATTAGTTAAATAAATAAATAAACAAATGACTGACTACTCTGACGTGTTGGACACGTGTATACCTTAAGGTTGGAGATTCTCATGCCCTTTATTGCACTTTTCTTCAGATTCCGATTTTTCTTCGAAAAATCCATCTCACTTTATACCGTGCGCACTTTGGTTTCTGCTCAATTTATTTGAACCAGTTTGTTAGGTAAATCTTTCGTGGGCTGTCATTAAAGTTTGATTTTTTTCAACATCCGCTGCGAAATGAGATGCCATTTGATTTTTTTTCGTACGCATTTAACACGCACCGGATACACCGAGCTGAACTGCCATTGAGAGCGCGCGAAAATCTACATATTTCCACCCACAAAATACATGAAAAACAAATATGTCTGTTAACTTCAGCCACAACGATCGTATACAAAACGATCGTATAGCGTAAAGAAAAGTTTATTCATTTTCGCTTAAGTTGTTAGAACATGAGTCTACACTATTTAGTCTTTCTTCCCCAGTTAGTTTTGTTTTCTGGTTAAAACCTTGATGGTAAATTAAATTTGGAACTTCAGAATTCAAACTCGGCAAGAGGCAGTTTTTGTCAACAATGACCCATTGTTTTTCATATGATTTGCGTTGAAATTCTAATTCTACACAAACTGTAAAGAAATCATTCGCATGCAGTGCGTTCACTTATCAAGTTGCACCTGCCCAAACTATTCCGTGTCATTTGATGAAAGGTTTTATTTTCCACAACACTTAAATTGTGTTTCCTTTTAAAAATTTATCTAACACCTTCAGACTTGCTATAAAGTACTTTGTTCCGTAGTTATTATGATACCGTTTATTATTTCTCTTCTTTCCCCAGAAATCCTTGCCACAAAAACTGTATAAAGTATTACTTAAGTTTGATCTTCTCTTTCTTCTGTTTCCTGTTTGTTAAATTGTCTAGAAAACAGCTCATCTTTTCCGGTTTCTTGGAAACAGGTCAATTTTCGCTCCTTGCCAACTAAGGAACAGTAGAGCTGAAATTTTTGCGCTGTCGCATAAAAGTGAAATCAACTATCGTTAACATTTCGATTTAAGTCAGTTTTGAAAGTTGAACTAGAAATTTCCGGCGATTTAAAGTTTGTGTTACCCGCAGCTTTCAAGAGTGATATTTCAGAAAACGATTTAAAGTTTTCAAGTGAGATATAAATAATATTCCGTATTAAAACTTACCTTTCAACTGAATTAACTATTTGCCAATGTTATTTGTTGAAAAGCAAGTAATCGATTCGTGGGATCATTTGCTGCTTGAAATCATCTCGTGTTATGCGCTTGCAGTTCCGTAATGGTCTTTAAACGTGTTGGTCCGATCTTCTTACTTATTATTCTAATGCATGCATAATTTAAAGACTTTTTGGAAAAGAATGAATGATTAATTAGTAAATAAAATGAAAATAGGCACTATTTATTTACCCGTTTAAAATGTTATTGGTGCTTTTTACTGATCAGGCGGACGTTTGACGACGTGTATGCTTAACTTTAAGTTCAAAAATCGCTTCTTTACTGGTTTCTCAACCTGCATACGCAATTGTTAGTTTTGTTTTAGTGGGGCGGAAATGAGAATAAATACCAGTGTTTTGTAACTTGTGAGGCAATTTTCATTTCCTCAATTCAGTATGTTATTAAGGTTTTTCGTACGAAGTAAGTCTAAATGTATTGTCAAAGACAATCATAAAACGCCAGTTTTTTATCGTATGGAAGATTTTAGAGACTGATAATAATTTATCTGCTTTTAATCGGCGACATGGACAACGAAGCAGTGCAATTTTAACGTGTAGAAATAGCGGTTGAGCAAAGATTCCTGAGTGATCAAAATTCGTGTCGAAAACACAGCTTAGGCCGTGGTCACACTTGTACCCCGAGTCATATCTAGTGCGCTTTTTCGGAGAGCTTACTTTTGTCGTATTTGATTGAACGTGCGTTAACAAATGACGAGCAGTCATTAAAGTCAGGTTTTAAAAATAGATAAAGACGTTATTCAGAATCGGAGCATGCAATAACAAAAATTATGGATAATTTTTTTTCATATGCAAATCGTCAAGGCACGCAATAAGAAACATCGGCAAAATCAGGAGATATCTGGACCAAGAAAGTTGTACCAGACTTGTGCATGCATTTGTAACGTTTAAAATAGATTCGTATGGTGTTCTCACAGGGCTTCCAGGTACGACAGAGATAAACAAATTACAGCTTTGCAAAACGCTGCAGCCAGGCTTGTAGTAGGTGCAAAGAAACAGGAGCACATCACATCTGTATTACAAACGCTCCACTCGCTGCCAATCAGAGCCCGAATTGACTTTAAAATTCTACTCATTACGTATAAAGCTTTAAACAATCAGGCTCCTGCCTACATATCTGAACTTATCACTCCGTACAGACCATAACGCTCTCTCCGTTCGTTAAATGAACTTGCTCATAACTTCAAGGTTCTACACTCAGTCATACGGTGGACGTTCTTTTTCTGTCGCTGCTCCACCCTAATGGAATGGTCTCCCTCGCGAATTGAAAAATGCAAAACTCTGAACTTATTCAAGTCATGCCTTAAAACCTCATTTGTTTCGTAAATAGTTTAATTTGTAAATTATTCATAGTCCCCACTTTACTTACAGTATATCAGTTTTAATTTACTTTAGCATATTTTTTAACATTTGTAAGTAATTTTTACCTAGCTGGTTTGTAAAGCGTTGGTACCATGTAAAATGCTTATTAAATTATTATTATTATTGTTCTCTCATATTCTTAACTCGACGGTACTCTTTTTTGAGGGAACAGCAAAATAGGCGAAGGAGACGCATCCTAAGGTTCGCTATGCTAAACAGAATGAAAATCCGTAGGCGACAACAAGTTTCTCTAATGCCAGCTTAAATAATAGAGAGCTTAAGCAACGAGGACGAGAACGAAAACGAAAACTTTACAAAAAAAATAGATTTAGTTGCAAAATACAATCACTACACGTAGTAATGCAACCACCTGACCACTTTTCCGCCGTCGTCCTTAGGCGTGGGTTAAACGTCGAACTTCACATCTGCCGAATCAAGTGCTAATGAGCAAATTCTATTGTTCTACCTCATTTGCATTAGATTCGGCACATGTGAAGTTTGACGTTTAACCCGGGCCTAAGAAACAGAACGAGAAAACCTCGACTTTTGAGTTTTGTAGAGAACGTGAACGTTAGAGTACGAATCATTTCAATATTCATGCAGCTTTAAAAACAAAGCTTCTGAGTTTTCATGTTCACACACCTTCAGGCAAAACGAAAAAGAAACACACGAGCTACACAATCAAGAAAACTGAAACGGAAAGCTAATAATTCGGCAGCCGTTTTCGTTGACGTTCTCGTCCTAGCTGTTTAAAGTCCCTAATGGCTACGGCAGACGAAATTTATGCCAGAAAATGTTGCAGACGTGCAGCGGCTCTGGACCATCCTGAGGAACCAGCTGGCTGTGGTTTGAAACGCAGCAGATGGGATATATTTTGGTATCGACTATATTTGAAGCAAACGTCGGCCCGTTTAAACTTTTGAGCGTGCGTCAGGTGATGACACTTCGTCCATAAATCAGAAGTCTAACTGAGGGTATACTTTAAGCAGACGGAAGCTATGCCAATAATGAAAGTATGCTTTCGCTTGGCCAACTGTGTCCACGGCCTAATTATTTACAAAAGTGTGCTTAACATATTTGTTTGTCATCCGTTTCAGTTAACTTTAAAGTTTCTTTTACACGCTGCGTGGTTCATGTGCGTGCGACTGTGTTAACCTGTTTCAAGCTGTGTCAATATTCGTACGGACAGCATAAAGACCCGATTGCTTAAAATTTTGGAAGTTTGTTTTTATAATTTGGAAAATATTGAGACTCCGGTCCCTTTCCCCGTCGCCAGCCTCCCGACCAGTATCCCCCCCCCCACTTCCCAAGCTTCGTGGTTCGTGTGTAGTACTTCCAGGACTACACCACAAGAAACCTATAACACCTAAAAATACTAGAACTGATCACTCAGTAATGCCAAAATTTTGAAACTATAGTTGTTTGATTCGTACTTATTTATTATTAAATTTCCCAAATTCTTTATGCATGTTCTAGGATGTAGTCTCATACGGCAAGTGCTAGCCTTTGCAACTTTACAAAAAGCCGTCGAAAAAAGAGGATTAATTATTCTTTTAGTGAGAGAGTAAATTGTTTCTTAATCCAGCAGCGGAGATAAGTTTAAAACTTTTCATAAACAATCGGTGTTATCACAAAAACATTTTAGATCACAAGATCACAGAAAACGTATAGTTTTCAATCAATTATCACAATGGTCTGTGCAATGCCAACTTTTGATATTATAGCCAAACCAGCACTTAATTATAAGCTGATCGGCAGAGTTGGAGATTTGTTCCTTTACTTTCTTGAGGAGGTGTCTTTCGAGACACATGGCTTTCTACAACTTTGGGAAGGGTGATAACAGTCAGCAGACTGTCTTATTCGATTCCCGGTTAATTTAGAAATTGCTGCAATGTTTCTGATTATTTTTCATTTGCGACGATGAAAGGGTAATTGGAGGGGGGGTGTTTCTATTGAAGACAGAGCGCTTCTTCAACACGTTTTAGTAGAAAACGTTTTTTTAACTAAAAGTATCTTTTTTCAGGTAAAAGTTTCTCACAAGTGGTCACGCGTGGAACAAACCGTCAAATGTTTTTAAAACCTTTCCTTGGTGATTTCCAGGTGTTTTGAGAGGCGTCAAGTTCCTGGTTTTGCTGAAGATAGTTTTGGGTGCTCCTGGTTTTGTTTATGTGATCACAACCGATTTTTTTTGTTCCGGGTTTTGTTGAACATGTTCCGGGAAGTTCTTTTTTAGGGGTGTTCTCGTTTTTTACACTTCTTTGAAGTGTCCCATGCCTCCGGCGGTGTTTCAGAAAGTACTACCAGCCAACTAAGAACCAGTCTTACTCACTGTTGCAAGTTTTGCCGTTTGTGTAGTCGGACAACATGCAGCGAAGCGCGATTGCATTTATTTTTGTGCATTTTAATAATTTTAACGCGCTCGAACTGATATTTGAATCAGCATATGGAACTGCAAGTTTCGTTTGTCAAAACAAAAAATTTAAAATCTTTCTTTTGAAATGAGTTGCCGATTGGAATTGTCAACGAGTGCAATAAAAATGTATCTATTAAAAAACAAATTAACTAGTATCATTTTGAAAACGCCAGACCAAAGATGTACAATTTCTTTCTAATCTTGCACAGTGACAGTCAAGAACTAAAGAAGCGTAACCGGGAAGCGCGCCCGCTAAGAGATCAAACTCGTAGAAAAAACAAAACAAAACTAATGCCGTTTAGGAACGGCTCTTGTCAAGGTTAAATCCAACATTGATTTTGAAGTGTATCTCTAGTGATAAAACTGAGTATTGTAGTCTTTTCCATTTTTTTTTCAAAGTGTAATTTTTTCGCACACGACAACAGGATGACAGGTTTTTTCTCTTGTTTGAAATTGATTCTGTTAAATTAATTTTAAGTTTGACAGTAGCTCTCAAACTGATCACTAATTTGGGTTCAAAGCATCGTTTTAGGGATCAGGAATATTAGCATTTTGTAACTTTTAAGCATATTTCTTTTCTCAAACTAGTTTCAAATCTTTCGTGCAGAAGAGTCTAACATTATCATGTACGCACGTAATATTGAAATTGTGGTTTTCGAAAGTGACTCAGATTTAAAGACTAAGATAAATCGTTAAACATATGTTACATTATCAGGGATTTTTTAGTAGCTTCTATTGATACTTTTACGAATTATTTTTAAGGTAGTTGATCATATTTAGTAAACTTTAATGGAAGAAATTTTATTTTCGTTTGTAGTTTGTATCCTAATTTTATCACGAATAACTCAGTTTTAACTTTCCTTCCGTGGGGAACCTCAAAATGACGTTGGTATTAATTGATTTAAGTGTTTTTTGTTGACTGTGATTCGCTAGCACTTAACTGTCTTACAAAATAATAATAATTTAATGTTAATAATAATAATATTAATAATAATAATTTATTTACTTATATTGCGCATGTTACATAAACAGATGCTCACATGCGCATTACAATTTTTACAA
>JAOBRG010351098.1:3290-13439 GCA_027574985.1 Umimayanthus nakama | reverse complement strand
CTTTTTTTTGTCCTCGCTCCATATTTCGCGCGCTCTCTCGACGATCTCCTGGAGGAAAAGAGACTACTCGCAGTCTATTCTATTCTGTGTTGTCACTGAAATAAAATTGCAAATGTGCGCCTGCTCTTGCATGTTACCGTACTTAAGACGACAATGCTGAGGCAGATCTAGGAGTTAATAATCAGAGGGGGTTCGGACAAATGTCTGCCTACATTATTTAATTGTTATTGTTATTTAACAAGTTCTTTTTATGTACAAAAGAGTTTATTGTATGTAGGAAGCTGATTTCTAGAAAAATACTCTTTGATTAGGGAAAACATCACGCGATATGTTCCCTAATTCATTGTGAACAGGGCTACAGCAGCTGAAAGCTTTTTAGCAACCGAGGCACAATGTTTTAAAATTTAAAATTTTATTTTCGAAAAAGTTCTTTAAATCAAAAGAAAAATGCGGCAAAAACTTTTGCGTTTCACTCTAGCACAGGATTCGACAAACCACTCAACCACCCTTACATTTGTGTACACGAATTCGGGGAAGTCAGGTTGGTCGAGTGGTTAGCATTTGCACCTCCCACCTCTACGGACCCGAGTTCGAACCCTGGGATTCGCATGTGGGCTTAGATTTGGCTGATCTCAGTCTGACTTCAAGGGTTTTTCTCCGGGCTCTCCGGTTTTCCTCCCTCCGTAACATCAGCCTTAACACCAAGATCTGTGCCGTCTCCCAATTAGTTCCATGGCTAAATACTTTAAGACGTAAATAAAGTGATTTATTTATTAATTAGACCCCCCTCCCAGCAGTGCAATGTTCATAATTTAAATAAAGCTATATCAGAAGTCACTGTGCACAATCACGTTCTAACCTGTCAGACAAGGTTCCTCTTTATGATATGAATAACATGAAAACGGCCATTGTTTGCTTGCCATCCACACCTCCATATCCTTTTGAACTATTTGTCTGTAAGTTCGGTAATATATCGTATATCAGGTTTTGTTTAATCATGTCTGTTGAGCCCTAAATATTCAAAACGTTTTAATGGCATGTACTTTAAGTCCATGGACAAGCTGAGCAAAGGCAAAGGGCCCTGAAGTATCTAGAAATACATAGATCTAATAAAAATCAAACTGCAGTATGTATATTGTTCATTGTACATATATGTGCAATGGAATGCGCGTTTAGAAAAATGCAAACACAAAAGCCATAATATAATTTGTAACTGTATAACATGAAAAGGCTAAAAGTTTGATAAAATGGTACAAAATCCAAACGCTTTTGACTTAAAAGCCATCAATTTCCACCCAATTCCCTGATGGCGACCTTTTAGTCGAAAACGTTTGGATTTTTTAACATTTTTAACAATTCATAAAACTTTTAGCCTTTTACCTCACATTTCGTCAATTTTAGCAACTACAGTGTATTATGGCATTTGTAATTATGTTTAATAGTTGTTTCTAGAGTTCCTAGTACCAGAACTGGGAACCTTAAAAAGCAAAGTTCTATATAACAAGGGTAAGATATATGCATCACATTGGCTAAAATTTCTTGGTAATGTATTCACTAAAAGGTGTTTTTTCCAACAAACTGATGACTATATAATTGACCTTTTTCCACAGATAACTGCTTTTAAAATGGGACAGTTTGTTGTAAAGATGTCAGAGAAAGACCACAATTTTTATAAGTTATCTCTACATTTCCTAGAAAAAGCCTCCACATCCACCCCCTCTGAAGTCTCTAACATCATATTAGTGTACATACATTGTAGATGTACTAATTTTATTTAACAATTAGTCACTGAAGGCGACGTGAATAACAGCGAATAGTCACTGAGACGAAGTCGAGGTGAATATCGCGATATTAACAGAGCCTTAGGTGACTAATTGTTTTAGTAAAATTGCACTGGTGATTTTTCGAGAAAACAAAACAAATATAGCAATCTTTTTAAAAACATTGTATTTTTCATTTAAAAGACACGCGCCTAAACATGCTTTGCGGTGACTCTTTGCGACTCTGTGACAGAAAATGTAAACAAACTTTCTTGTTTTGAAAATCAATGTTTCGCCAGAGAAACATTTTATTTATTTTACCAACCTACCTTTGAATAGCTTGACTCCAAATTTTGAAGCATCTTTTGTCAATTTGAGGCACGGCATTTTCTATTAACTGCTCAATTTGTGACTCCGAAATATCGACAAATTCGGCCGCCGTTTTGAAAATTACTATAATCACCTAGCGGTGATTATAGCGTGAGAGAACGAACTTCTCAACCAATCAGCGTGCGTCATTTTCGATAATCACCAGTGCAATTTTACTAAGTACTAATATTAACTGAGTCGGAGCCCTCTGTATGGAAAGTAATTTTATAAGAAACATGCATTTACAGTGTACTTGCATCAAGGCTGAAGAATAAAAGCTGAACCTTTCAAGAGGTTACAAAATATTTTCTTAATATATATGACCTTTTTTCTAAGTGGACAACAAAACAGTGCAAGAGAAAATTCTTTACTTTTCACATCCAGTTATGTGCATGTGCAGGCCGTTAAGAACTACCCATGAGATTACAAACGAACCAATCAAAATGTGAGGAACCTTTACCATACAATCTTAATCAATATTACCTCAACCATTGAGTTCATACATGCACTCACACACAAAGACTTGAACCACCACACACAATCAAACAGATTACCCTAATCAAACAACCGTCAAAAACAAAACAAGATAACCACATGTAGTCTGGAATTTTGGCCTCCTAAACATATATCTGGAGGTATAACCAACTGATCACACCTTTCAAGATCTGCACAAAAATGTTTCAAAAGGTCACTGAGAAAAACAACAGGGTGCAGTGCATTTTTTATTTGGCCAATCTAGAACAGTAGTATGTACAAACATGTACATTACCCCCATAACAACTAGCGTATGCACTACAATATATGTAAATCCAGAGGGAGCCTGCGATTGCTAACTTACTGGATTTGTGAGGAAGAATCAGTGTTTTGTGGAGCTTGTCTTTGTTGGTACACTGACTGCTTGCTGCCAAAGGTTGGGTTTTCTGGTTGTTGGGCAAGAACACCAAATGGATTCTAGAATTTGATAACATGATCATCATTGTACAAATTGCTGTATGTTAAGATTACTGCTTTAAAATGTATTGTGGCTGTGCACAGTGCAGGGGCAGATCTAGGGATTTTCAAAGCGAGTTGACTTTTGCAAAGAGGGAGGGGGAGAGACTATTCAATGTCTGATAAACCAAATATGTGTGCTGGGAGCTTAGTGTTTTTATAGTTACATGTACTTTTTCCAAAACCCATTGAGAAATTATTGCTCACCTGATCTCTTCCAAAACTGTTCTTGAATGATGTGGTTGAATGACCATGGCCCTGCCCACCACCAAACCCGCTTGGTTTAAATGTTGACTGGCGACTTCTAAATCCACCACCAGCTACTACATAATTTTATATATTAACAAGTACAATCATGAACACATATAATTATAATATATAATGAATTACAAATTTATGTATAAGTTATTTAAGTCCTGTGTGTCATGTATGTGTGTACATAACATGTAACTATGTATATACATGACTTGTGTGCCATGTATGTGTGTACATAACATGTAACTATGTACATGACTTGTATATTTTATTTCAAACTTACAACAAAACACATGTACAGTCAATAGTTCAATAGTTATTTGTGATGTTTTTTCACGTTGTACATGTTCATACTGTAAGCCGATGTGAAGATTCAGAACCACTTACATGAAGATGGAACAGGGTTTATAGTCACACACCATGGTTCAAATGTTCAAAACAAAAACCTTAAAGCCTTTGGCAAAGGAATACATGACTAGCAATTCCTTTGGGTTATGCTTCCACTATAAAATTATCAGTGTCTTGAGCATGCAAGGTTATTGCAAAAAGAGTCAAGCCAAGCAAAAAATATGAATTTAAACATCTCGATCTGTTCATTCGCATCACAAAAAGCTGTCGAACAGTAATGAAATGGATTTACAGAGACTGAAACCAACTATTGGCATGGGATGATTTGGGGCATTAGATTTTAGTAATAAGCTGATTAGAAGTATAGTAAGGGGGTTTCAATCTTGTTCAGAGAGTTGAGAAAACACAGACAAGAAAGTGACGAAACAAATCAAATCAAAGGACAGCCCAGCAAACATTTGATAGTCACTGTTTGATGAACTACATCACTCTGACAACATACTATTTATAAACAAATGTGATTGGAAGCTGGAAGCTGTCTAGTTTAGAAAATAATGTGTTAAAGAAAATGTTGACTTTTGGACATGTTGGTATCCTACAGTGTTACACATATACTTGCCTACAACTGTGACTCAACTCAAATTATTACCTGCACCTGGGTGTTCAAATTTACAACTTTCTCCAAAGCGACAATTTCCTCGTAAAAAGTATTGGCATGCTGTTCTCGTAGGGTCTACATTATAAAAAATGCCCAAACTAAGTTTCAGTTTTCTAAAACCGTGAAAGCTACCAAAATCTTCAAGAAGCAGCAAAAAATTAAAGATAAGAAAAAGTAATCTACATATTACATGTATGTGTTGTATACAGTTTACTGTGTGTTTAATTTAAGTCTTTGTCAGCCACAGACATTGATTATGAGGTTATTAGCAGTCTTTCTATTATGTTTTGAGTTGTTTGTGTAAGAAGGGTGTGTGGATATTTTCTGGAACAAGCCATTTCAAGTGGCTGGTATGATTTCAAACGTATTCATATTTACCAATTCAAACCTTTGATAAAAACAAGGCAACAAGCCACTTAAAGTTTAGAAAAACTATATACCTAACCAAATTCAGGGCTTGCTGTTAGAGGCGATCGATCACTCAAGATTGATCACCATCGCTTGTGCAAAATTGGCCTGAGGAGAGCGACTTTTTGCTCATCTTTCTTTCAGGAACTGCTCACATTATTGGGAAATTAAAACAGTCTTTGTAAAATTATGTGATATTCCCTTTACATTTTACAAAAACTCACAAGAATAATGGAACTCCCCAAGCAAGTCTTGTAATGAGACTGATAGGTTGACCAGCGTGTTATGTTAACAATTTTAAAAAAAATTGTCACATTTTTTGCATTTACTAAATACCGTCGGTTGTGAGCGGAATTACTTCAAACCTCAATGAAATTCAAGTAACACTGGTATGGGGAGTGGTGCACTGTCCTTGTATCTGTTTCCTTTAACCCCTTACCACTTGGAAAAAATAGCTCACAGCGATTACATGTAGTTTAGGTAAACTTTTTGTCTCTCGCCAACGATTTTCAAATGGCTAGCTATGTTAATGTAAATTGGGTAACTAAGTATTTTAACATAATCCTATGCAGCTGTTGGTACCAATAAAAAAACTAAGCATAAAGACTGAAAAGTTATTCCTTTTCCATTAAATCACTAATGTTCTCAAAAGTACACTTTCGCATCAAGTCAAAACTTTTGAAATGATGATGTTCAACATGCTGGTCTACAAGATCTATAGACATACACGTAAAGTGACATATATACATGTAGTGACATACCAGTACTGACTTAGTTAGTATCATACTCATTAATAAGTCATACTGACTGTAGGGTATTGATAGTAATACTAATAGTCATAGTGATACTGATAGTCAGATAGTGACTTACATGTAGTTTTAGCAGGGTGTTCATATCGACAGCGCTCACCAAAACGACAATCTCCTTTCAAATAATATTGACAAACCACCATGGTCTTCTCGAAACGTCATCAACAAGTCAGACTAAAAAAAATATCGAAGTTCAAAAGGCAAAACATTTCAAGTCTTGTCCGCCATTTTAATCGTTAAAGCGCAGCGACGTTGTGTATTCACACACATAAAAGACCAGCTATCAATGTTTGCCGCTGACCAATTGATCAGGCATTTGATTTGGCAGCAAGATGGAAGCTTGTGATGGCGGCTCGCGAGACACCCTTCAAATGTGTCTGGCGCCCGGTGAGCCGGCGACTGGTGCAGAAACACAGCAGCAAGCTGAACCAGGTAGGTTGGAGATGTTGTGAAACTTTCCTTTCACTTTTATTTAAATCAGTGTCGCAGAGATGTCAAGGTTGAAGAATTGCTGGGCGTGTGCCATCTCTTGGGGGTCCGGGGAAATACCCCCCCCCCCCACGGGGAAAATTTGAAAATTAACTTCATTCCTGCACTTTTAGTGAGCAATGAGGAACATGCTAGAAACTAGTCGGCCCAAGCAAAAACGGGACCGACTTCGTGAGTTGTGCAATAATTAAGGACGCGGGGGCAACTTACTTCATATAGTCACAAAACACAAATTCGGGAAGTTGAACATTTAGCTAATAGAACCAGAATTAGACTGGCAATATTCAATTTTTTTTGGAACAATTTATTCTATGAAGTGTTTGGAAACACTTTCTCTTTTTCTGGTGTCACACGCTTAAAATGAGCTCTGCGCAACACAATAATTTATGCACCTAGTCTAATAAGCAGCTAACCCACGGGGAATTATGTTTTTTGAGGCATGGAAATGATAACTTCCCCTCCCCTAGGTCTCAATTAAGAGTCAAGTTCCTGTTTTTGAGCTGGTTAAGTCTGCAGGTTGATCATGGGTTTGTAGGTCAAATTTGCAAGCCAGATTTGCAAGTCAAATTTGCAGGTCATGTTCAGTATTTGCAGGTTGAAAATAATTTAGCTGCTTCTGTTTTGCCTGTGAAACCACGAGTCCATGGATGAAAGCCTTTCTGCATTCCATTGAGTTTTCACCATCATGTTTGTTTTGCAAGCCACAAGGCCTTGTGGGTATTTTAGGCTCGGAACAACCAGTGATGCACAGGTCCCTAGAAAGTGAAGGGGGAGGCGGGCTACAGGTAAATCATTTTTAAGAGATTTGGTGTGAGGGATGAGGGATCAGAGGGCAGGGATCAGGATTCCAGAATCAAGCAGGTGGAATCTGGGCTCAGAAAAGAAAGTCCTAAGAGAACACAGGGTCAATTTCTAAAAAATCTTTGGGCATCAGGGATCAATTTTTTGAAAATTTTGGGATCAGGGATCAAAAATTTATCTAAAACAATGGGATCAAAGCTATTAATATATACTTCATGTCGACCCAGAGTGAAAACTCAATGGATTTAAGAAAGGCTTTCATCTGTGGACTCGTGGTCAAACAATACAGAAGCAGCTGCAGCTAAGATGACTTCCTGGCAAGGTATTCATAGCTTGATACTTATCTTTATTTGTTTTTAACCTGCAAATCTGACTTGCAAACTCAACTTGCAGACTTAACCTGCTCAACCTGCAACCTGCAAATTGTCCCGTCTGTATGATTTCCCAACATAGGACTGGTGTGGAGTTCAAATCCAGTTCAAAATCCACACCCAAGCAGGAGAGGTTCGCAAAGTCAAATTCCCAAGTGGGGTTGCCCCTTTCACCCATCATGGGGCAAACTATTGATGGTTCATAACTCAAGTCTGTCGCAAATTCAATGACTGGGTCTTGGCTATTGGAACAGGAATGATATAAACCAAGCACCTGGCAATTCTCGGCAAACTCCAAAAAAACAGTGATTAGTCAGCACTTTTATTTACTTTAACCAAGGCCACCACTCATTTGATAATCTGACCACACCCCAACAAAACTAGCCATATATGTATGCACACTAAACATCTTATGGTTTCCCTCAGTACACAAATTTAGCATTGTGCCTTGTGCCTACCTTGCCTGAAACAGTAATGGCATAAGTGAGAATGCTTAAATCACTTGATGATGATGAAAAATAAAGAAATTTTAAGTTTTTAAAACTTAATTTTGTGACAAGCCCTGTGCATGTTTTAGTAGAATAGACAATACAAAGTTGCACAAATAACAATAAATGAAAGGTGAAGTTGCTTTGCGTCGCATGCATAATCACTTGGCTATAACTGATGGAATAGATTCTGTAGATTGGGAAGGGAGAGATCAACCAAGGACTATGATAAAGAGGCTTTTGAAACAGTGCTTCTGTATGGGGGTGCAGACTTTTGACATTCAACCACGGAAGTAAAATATCAAATCCCCATCACCCCTAGGCCTAGGCCAAGCCAATAACTCCCTGAGGTCTAAGGGTTGTTACATGTTCATACTTTGAGCCATTTTAAATGAAAATTTTCTTTAAACACAACAGTTTTTCACTGCAATGTATTTCTCAGTTTGGTATAAATCATAATCAATATCTTTCTTAAAAGCATCATATAATGAATTGTTTCTTGTTATTCTGATTTGTTAATATAGAGCTTTCCAATCTTGAGCAATAAACAAATGCAAATTTCACTACACGTTTTTTCTTTATACATGTACTGTAAGAACAGCCAGGCTGAGATTTACCCAAAAATTTAGAACAAGCTAAGAGCAATCACCTGGCTGAAATTTGGATCGGAAAAATTTAAGAAAGTTTATTTAATTCTTGTACACAGATTGAGATGTAAATGTATAAAAGATATGTTAGAGTTAGCTGGGTCATCAAGCGCTGGAAGAGTAACAAGCAAGCTCGTGACGTTCGCGGAGTATGTATAGACAGTGTCAAACTTTTTCGCATCAGTACGGCAGTATGAAATGAGAGCAAACATTTATTACTTAGCGTCGTTTTATTGTTCCGAGTGGAATTACCAGAAAACAAGAACAATTTGAGGCTGAAATCTCCAACAATTTTAGAACAGCCCAGGCTGAGTCGAACGTTACTGGTTCTTATAAAAAAGGCGTGTAGTAAGCAAGACTTTCTTTTCTGATATTGTATCTGCTATAAAGACTCTTTTTAAAGACGGTGATTCTCGGTATATGTTTTTTGACAAGAGTTTTTAATTTTGCTCAAAAATAGCTGCGAATACATACATTTTAAAAACAATTGCTCAACCGTCTCTAGCTCTTCTTTCAAAATGCGCTTAGTTCTGAGTGTACCAGACCTGAATTCTTTTAAGAAAAGTGTAAAACATAGTTAGTCTCCTTTGGCAGGCAATCATTCACAGGAATCTCGCGGCCTCGCTGCTTAACCTACTTTACACTTGAATAAGGGTTACTTACTCAGGTAAGGTTCTTCAAACTATGTCCAGCGCAACTCCGGTTTAACGATATTTCAAGAGAGCGTTAGAATTATGCATCTGTCGTTAAACCGGGATATCATTACAGCTGAACTCCCGGTATAATGATATCGTAGGAAATTTTCTAAATTCATTGTTATACCGGAATAAAGCTGCTTAAAAGTGGCTGTCAGTAGTTGTCAACGATGTTGTGGAGCTTTGAAAAACTCAAATCGTACAAATTTTGTCAAATGGAAAACTGTTAACAAAAGTGGCAGTATTTGTTTTTTATGCTCTTAACGAGAGTTTCAGTAACGAATACAGCCATTTTGAACCGATTGGAGACGTTATCGGAGCTGCACTATTCACCTAGATTAAACAATAATTGCTAAATTTAAATCGAGGGTTCCATTCCGCTGTGAGCTATAAAATAGTTTTGTCTCGTTAATACCAGATGAAAGGAAGTGCGGCATGTCCATAAGAGCTTTCAAGACCCTCATCGGAGTGGCTATAGTGGTGGGTATTGCCTTCTCGTGGGTCAGCGCAACGCAGTTTGCCCAGAGCACCTACTCCTCCACGTTCAATGCGCCCTACTTCACAACTTGGTTCTCCACTGCATGGATGGTCATCGTGTTTCCAGTGTACCTACTTCCAAGCCTTTTCAGGGGAAGAGAATATCGGCTGGCTTTGTTCAGGTAAGTATTGATGCATGCTGTGTGTCTGTCATGTAGCTAGGAAGGGACTTAATTTTATAAGGACACGCATGCGTGGATTGTGCGACAAAAAAGAGATTCCTGCAGATCACGGGACGTAATATGGGCATGATATCGTGTTTCCAGTGTTCTTCTTTCCAAGCCTTTTCAGGGGAAGAGAATATCGGCTGGCTTTGTTCAGGTAAGTATTGATGCATAATGTGTGTCTGTCATGTAGCTAGGAAGGGACTTAATTTTATAAGGACACGCATGCGTGGATTGTGCGGCAAAAAAGAGATTCCTGCAGATCACAGGACGTAATACGGGTATGATATCGTGTTTCCAGTGTTCTTCTTTCCAAGCCTTTTCAGGGGAAGAGAATATCGGCTGGCTTTGTTCAGGTAA
>JAOBRG010351087.1:0-13445 GCA_027574985.1 Umimayanthus nakama | reverse complement strand
AGGTTTTGCCAGCAAAAAAATCCAACCAGTTCTATTTCAAACTTTTCCAGTCAACATTTGATTCAAGACTTTTAGTGCGCAGCAAGTTTTTGTAAGTTTTGTGAAGTTGCTTATCTTTCTATTGTTTGCCTGTCATATTGAAATCCTGCCAGAGTCTATTCCTTTGAAACTTGTTCTAAATAAAGAAAAAGCAATTCCCAATGGGTTTCCACGAGCCCTGTCATGGGCACCCAACCCAAAATGCATTTATTTTCTCATATAATTTAGAATCTTTTAGCCTGATTCAGTAGCTGAACTTATTCTAGAGATTGCTTCAGTATGTGTGGATGCACCTTTCAGTCTTACACTTAAAACTAACCTGGTCCATTTTCTTGCCACAGTACATGTAGTAGTGCTCCTCTTTCTGTTTATTTCTTAACTTTGTAAACTCATTCTGCATCTCACTCTGTGTCTTACCAAACCATTATTATAGTAATAAAAACCGAAATAAATCAATGTACAGTATCTTTACGCAGGTTGTCAATATTGTTTATGGTCACCCTGTAATAATTCAGCCCCTGTGTGTCTATCAACAACTGTCTTCTCCTTACAGTATCAATATAATTATATATAACACAAGTTGTTTTCATTTTAGGAATTGATTGCATACTGCAAGCTATCCAGTATGAAAAGCAAAATTCTCCCAAGTTGTTTAGAAGGAAAAGCAGGCTACCATTTAGGAGAATTCAACAACACCTTGAGCATTTACCACTTTGGGGCTGAACATTTCAGTTTGTGTTGTACATGTTTAGTTTTGGGTGATGCTCGATATATACCAAGTGAGGTGCCATTGTTCATTGTTTTAAAGTGACAGTACATTGTTGCGTTATTTGTGACGCAACTCAGGGCTCATTATCACTTGGTATATCAAACATAACCCATAGTTTCAGTTGATAGTAAATGTTGGTAAAAGAAGGGCTCAATCAGAGATTATTGTTAATCTGTTAACACTGTAAGGTTGTAAATTTTTAAATTAAACTACTAAAACATGATCTAAGCACTATCATTGGTGATTTTTTTACAGCCTGTTGATGAAACAACAGCTGTGCAATGGAAAGCCAAGATTGAGAGTGCAATCGGTTCAATGTTGCATGCAAATCGAAACTGGTTTCATGGCTTAATATCCCGAGAGGAGGCAGAAAGGAGGCTACATGCATGTGGCTTTATTCAGGGGATGTATCTAGTGCGTGAAAGACAGAACCCCCCTGGCAGCTTTGCACTGGGACTGTGCCACGACAGGTCTGTTGTGCACTATCTTTTTGACTCAGATCCACAAGGTCGACTGTCAATCAAATCTGGGCCAAAGTTTGATAATTTAATGCTTGCAGTAGATCATTACTCCCAAAGAGAAGATGGGCTGCTATGTTTGCTGCGAGATCCATGCAATGTTGAGTTATTTGAAGAGAGGAGGAGAACATTGGGGAGAGGCTCGCAATCTCTGGATCTTCCTGACTTTGCTAAATCTGCAGCACAAGCAGCCCTACGTCCCTCCAGTAAATCCTTCACTGCTGGAACTATACCTGATATTTTATCTACAGGTAAATGAAACTGAATTTCACTCTGATAAATACTTAATAAATAAAATACATGTAAGTTGATAATAATGCTTTTAGGAGGACCATGATTTTATAATTATATATTTTATTAAACTGGTAGCAGCATTTTCAAACTTAAGTACAGGGACTGTCGAGCAACTTTGAGATTGGGGGGTACCATCTAGGTGATTCGATATTGTTGCATTAAACTACATTGTTGGGAGTTTCCTCACCCACCCCTCAGGTTCGGGTTGGAATCATGGTTCAAGGCAACCCCAGCCCCTCCCTTCTAGGTACCCATGTAACAAAAGAATTCAGTTTAGCTCCATGTTTTCCTTATGAGACCCCCCCTTTTGAACCCCTCCCTCCCACCCTCAATTACAGATACATCTTGTTAGACGAGTGCGAGGTCCATATGGCAAGTTATGGACCGAGTTTTTTCCTTCCTTTTATGGCCCAAGCGCAAAGTGCAAGGGCCATGAAAACAAGGAAGGAAAAATCTATGATCCATAACTTGCCCTACGGACCGAGCAAACAGGGTTGATAAGATGTTTATTTTATGGCTTTGTTGATTATTCCAGTTTTGAAAAGGTGATCGAGAGCTAGCGTTCCGTATGGCAACTTACGGACCTGGAATTGACCAATCACAGCATGTGAAATCAGTCAGCCATATAAAAAATGTACATATACCTTTCTCATTTAGCGTTGGAAGTCCGTTAAATGCATATTAAAGTTGTTTATTATAATATTTATTTAACATCTGTTTGGGTAAGATAGGTACTTTGGTACATTGCAAAGTCTTCCCATAATTATGTTAGTTACATTAAATTTTGCTCCACCTGTTGACAGGCCTTCTTATGATACATATTGTATACTATTATATGGCTGACTGATTTCACATGCTGTGGTTGGTCAATTCCAGGTCTGTAAGTAGGTGTATAGACCGCTGGCTCTTGATCACCTTTTCAAAACCAGAATATTCAACAAAGCCATAATTATAATAAACGTCTTATTAGCCTCGCTTGATAGGTCCATACAGCAAGTTATGGATCCTTGTTTTTTCCTTTCTTGTTTTGATGGCCTGCATGCTTTGCACTTTGGCCATAAAAGGAAGGAAAAAACTCAGTCCATAGCTTGTCGTACTGGCCTCGCACTTGGCTAATAAGAGGTATTTATACAAGACTTTCACCTGGCCCTCAGTTTTAACCTGTAATGCTTATTACATTAAACCGAGTGTTCTACCATCGTTATATCGTTCAGTGATTTGATAAATGGGTACAAGGGAATTGAAGGCAGTTTAGAACTGTTTTTCATACTTTCAGTACCTGGGCTTCCACCTAAGGTTAACCCAACTCCAATTCACCAAGGTGGACGCAGTGCAAACAGACCATTACCTCCTCCTCTGCCAAACCGAAAATCTATGGAAGTGCCATCCACAAGCTTTTCAACAAGTCCACGAGGGGGAGTGGCTCCTCTTCCCCCCAGCTCACCACGCCCAATTGCAAATGGTATCGGAGCTGGTATGTATTGTTGACCAGGTTATCATTTTACCTGAGGCTTTATAAGTTCTGAGTTTTGTGAAAGGTCTGTGTTTGTCACATTTGAAGGTAGCCTCATTTCAAATTCTGTTTTCACAGTCTTCTACAGTGTTTATGTGACAAAAGCTTTAAGACGGTGTAATGTTTATGTTCAACATTTTAATAATTGCTGAAAATGCAAGCAGTAAGCTTTTGATTTTCCAAGTATATTAACTTAAAGACATGCCATATTTACCTTTGTATAATGAGCATCCTGAAGCTTGTTTCCAGAAAAAATGTTTCAATGTCATTGACTACAAACAGTTTTCTAGTAAATACAGCTGCAGCAAGCTCAAATCTAGCTCCACCAGTATGAAATTCAGTAACAAAATCTGGTGCAAACTTTTTGATGTTCTGTCAGTTCAGTGATACATTAAATTATCTCAATGATGTTTTCTTCATTTTCTTCTTTTGTTTAGCTGCTGCACGATTGAACATGATCCATTTGTGCATTACCTTGAGAGATAACATTTTTGAATGAGGAGATGGGGAACAAACTAGACTTGCTGGCCACATGACAAAATTCAAGTTGGCAGAGAAAATTTGCACAAAATTCTTTTCTCTTCCAAATCTTTCCACATTAAATTTTGCATTTTAAAAATGAAAGATACATGATTGGATTGAAGTTTTCTTAAATCCTAAAGGGAAGTTCTTCATGGAAATCTTTTTGTCATCGGAATACTCAAGAAAACACAACAGATTTTCAATCATAACTCTAAACATGTGAGACTGGAATTGAATGACTGGTGGACAAGGACTAAAATATAATGTGCATGTATAAAGCCACTGAGAGAAACTTTTTGTCTTGTTTTTCATGGCTTCATAAAACTGAGGGTTGTGCAACTTAACTGTTGTTGTGCAACTTACCTTATATGAAAACAAAAGGTTCTGTGTATATTCATGTATAATGCACATCACAATTTTAGATTCAAAATTTGTGAGAAAAAGGTGCACTTTATACACTGGTAAATATGGTAATACTAACCGAATAGAATGTAAGTTTGCAACTTGTTACATTTTTTTGTCTAAAAAGGACATTTTTAAAAGTTTATATAATTTATAGTGAATTGCTGACCCAGGATGTCATTGAAATACGTATAGTCAGGTAACCTCATTAAATGTACATGTAATAGGTTAATCCAGTCCTCTTTATTGAAGGTGTGGGTGAAGACCTCACTTCATTCGAGTCAATCTATGACAGTGCCAAGATCAGGAAGTCGGTGGGGTACCACAGCCACTTCAAAGGAGTTGAAAACAGAGCTTTTGAGCTGAATGCTGCTAATTTGACATTGGAGGAAGAGCTAGGTAAGATAAGCACTGATTTATTTTCTATACTGGTTGGATGGAATTGAAACACCTAATACTAGATTTCATTTGTTTCTTGTATAAAAATACTTTTTATTCATTTTTAAATTTAGTTACAGTGTAAGTACAGACTAAAAGAATATGCATCAAATTTTGAATTCAAAAAGGTTAACACGCTTAAAACAATCATGGCACATACTGCATTGAAGCAAAGCTTGTGCGGGATGGGGAATCCAAGCACAAAGAAAACTAAAGCAATAGCTGCCACTATTTTTTGTTAAAAAAATGTGCTTTGATTCACAATCCTGGTCATAAGTCTCACCTTGATGCACTCAGCTCCACTGTTTTAAATGCACTCACCATTACTGATTGTAGGTTACAAAATATAAATTACTACAGTATAGTTTTATAGTTGAACAAGTATGATGGTTAAGTGTGAGCTCGTCTGATACTCTGAATTTGTCCAGTGTTGGTGTCTATAGACACTAGATAACGAACCAGTCAGTACTGCTTTACACATGCTATGATTTACTACTCCATCTCTGAATTAGATTCTAAATTAAAGATAATCAAGTTTTCTCAAGTCATGTAATTAAATTTGTCACACATGAATCACAGCAGCTTGCACCAATAGAGATCCAACAGCCAGTTAATATTTAAAGTAGTTTTGAGTTTTAGATGAAGAAACTAACTTAAGTCTAGAACAAAAACTTAAAAGTTTTGCCCAGTCAGCTCAAAGTGTTATGAAAACAAAAGATTTTTTTTAAATTAGCAATCATGAATAATCCTAAACACAATACAGTGTTTACAACTACTTACAAGTAATATCAAAAATAATATTCCACAGGACATGGCCAATTTGGGTCAGTCTTGAAGGGACAGTACAAGTTGCCAGATGGAAACAGAATTCCAGTAGCTGTGAAAAGGCTGAAGTCAGATGAAATTAACAATCCTAAGGTAGGCATTTGTTTTACATGAGCTGTACTAAATCGACTGGTCTATTTAGATCATTTAAAGCATATTAAGCAATTCATAATATTCACAAACTTAGAGTAATGATTGTACAAGATGGTTTGTTTCTGTTCCTGGTCGTAAGCTTCATCAGTTCACAATTTCCTTCAGCTGGATGAGATGAGATAAGATGAGTTGCAATAAGTTAAGATCTCCGGTATCTTTAAAATACTGTAGATTCGATATTTTTGTTCATAATAAGGTATGAGACTTTTAAATAAGCATGGCAACCTCAAATTTAGGTCATGCATTCAAATATGCACCTGAGACGTGAAAAATTAAGGTGCTTATTCAAGTAAAAGAGGTAGTCATGTAATATGGGTATTTTTTTGCAGTATTTTGATGGCATGGTGTTATGCTTGAAACTTAGCCCATAGAATTTTTTCCTTTTATCTAATACATGTTTTCCATGTTCTTTCAATAGTCTGAAATTATGCATGAAGCTAGAATCATGATGAAGCTAGACCATCACTATATTGTCAGGATTATCGGTAAGATTCCCATTAGCTTTAATTCACCACAGAAGTTTTTCTTTCAGTATCAATGTACAATCTAAATTGGTAGGTTTTTAGAATAAAGGGATTGATTACAAGCAAATAAAGTGCAAAAATTGTCACTGACAGTGCATTTATAAGGTCCAAAAATAGTTTGAAGTGTCAACTGAAGATTTTTTGCACCTACATGATTGTATTTGTACTTCTCTACTCAAAAATGTCACATCCTATTTTTTTCTGAGAAATTGTGCCTAGAAACCTGAGAAAACAAGTTTTAAAGCTTATTATTGATTCTTGTGTTAGTATTTCTCAGAAACGTTATCAGATAGGGTTCACACGGCCATGAAAAGTCATGAATTTTGAAAGTGTATTTACAGGCTTGGAAAAGGCCTGGAAAAGTCATGGATTTAAGAAAGCAAGTTCATGGGAAGTTCATAAATTTGTTTTTCCTTTTTTGGTTCGAATATTTTGTGCTAAAGTTTTGACAACTGGAAAATAATACTCTCCTAATTATTGTGCAAAAGTATGCCCAAAACGGCTAGATTTTCAGCATTTCTCACTCATACATGCAGAAAGCTTAAGTTTGTCGTTGAAAAGTCATTGACGTTTATTGCTTTAATATTTGTGCGATTCCTGCCAGACACTTGCAATGGATGTTTCATAAAGTGTTCATATATGTGACTTCACAAATTAGAAAATGTTTGCTGAATGGCTGCTTCAACTTGTGTAGGGATGTGCCAAGCAAGCACAATGATGATTGTGATGGAGCTGGCGGGTGATGGACCAATGAACAAGTACCTCAAGAAACACAAGTAAGTGCTTACACGTAGCCATCTGTGTTATACATTGTACATTTAGTTGTTAGTTTCATGTTATCTGAATTGTAATGGCCATTAATGGCCAAAGGCCTTGTTTTCACAATGCTTATCAAGTCAGTTGTCAATCATTAGGCAGCTACAGGGATCAAAATAACGTTTATGAAATATGCCTAATTTTGTAGGCTATTTTCCGTAGTCCAAAGTTTTTGACGGCTATTTTAAAGCAATTAAGTCTATGTATTATACTATTACGCAGAGTGTTTCAGTCAATTAGAATTTCCGGTTTACGGCATGTATGGGTTGTTTAAAAACAAGAAACGACCTTTCTTGGTGCGTGTTAAATAACCTAGAATCGACCTTACTTCGCTGATGAAAAAAAAATTCTGTTGAGAAGCAAAAAGTTTGGTTTTACAAGCACAATTGACAAAGTGAAAACAACATTTTTGCTGATTCATAATCTTAAACTATATTTTGAAAACAAAAACTACCGGTAAGGTCCTTAAACTGCCGGCGGCTGTTTTGAACCCTGAGCTAGGTTAACTCCTTATCAAGGTTTAAACTTAGTAGAATTGTTGTCAGATGAATACATTTACACTAACTGTTTTTCATGTAACTTTTTCTTACCACAAGGGATCTAGAAATGACAAAAATCCTGATTTTGATGCTCCAGGTGGCAGAGGTATTGTTAACTTAATCCATTGAAACTTGTGGAAACAGGAAATTCCTTATAAACATGCTGAAATAAACACAGTACATGAAGCAGGGTTCGTACGGGCCCTGAAAAACCCTGGAAACTTTTTATAGCCCTGGAACCCTGGAAAAGCCCTGGAAATTTTTTATTTAAGCCCTGGAAAACCCTCACAGAATTTTATTGGAAAAATAAATTCAAGAAATGATGCATTTTGTTGATTTCAGTACAACTAACAATCGATATGGTAGTTTTTCTTGTCATTTCAAAACATCGTTTTATGTTAGAAACCACTGTATAGTATCGAAATAATGTACACTTTGGAGCGCATTGTTGTTTTACAATGATTACATTACCTTTTGAAAGTTAATTTAAACAAGTCGTTGTGAACGTTGTTTTCATTCCGGGCTTCAATGGCCCTGGAAAAACCCTGGAAAAAATGTAAAAAAGCCCTGGAAAACCCTGGATTTTTGAATTTCTGAAGACGTACGAACCCAGTAGAAGATACCTGTAAAATACTAATGCTTTTTTGCTTTTTGTGTTTTGCTTTGTTGATTTAAGGTTACCGTTCCTGTTGGAAAGAACCAAAATATCGAAAGAGACTTTACGCAGAATAAAAATCTAGTAAAAAAAAATTGTTTTTCAATACGTCTAATAGTTTGCTAGATTTGATTAATGCAATTTTTTACCGGAAGTAAAGTTGTGTGACGTGCGGTGTACTTTAGGAGTGAATTTCTCGAAACATGTTTTGGTTAAAACTGCGACAATGCAAACGATCAATGCTCCCTCAGTTTTTAACTTCATGCCGTCAAATTTGGCAAGTGCATAAAATAATAGCTGAAGATGTCAACCGTCCTCACACGCCGGATGGGAAATTGTGAAAAGTCTGCTTCAATTGTTTTTTATGACTCAATCAGTGCAGCTTTGTACGCTGCAAAAAGGGAATTCTCTTCAAATGCCTGCAGAAAATTTATGACGCTTACAATCAAAATTCCCCAGGACGTAATAAGAGTGAAAAATGTGCTGAAACTTGCAAAACAAACTAAAAATGGTCGAAATTGAAACTGGAAGCTGCATTGACATCTGGAAGTAAAATAAACAGTTTGAATAATGAAGCTCGCTTTCGTTTATAAACCAAAATTTGTAAACAAACTTTTCACCATCATTCAGATAATTTCATAAACTTTCCACTGATAGATAGGTTTGTTGGTATGCGGTGTGTATTAACGGAGCTACATACGGAAAACGAAAAACACAGCTCAAAACATAGTATGCTCAAAACTCAAGTCAGAGTACTGAGTTACTGCAATAAAAATTGTAAACTGTAGATTTTACAGTTTGCCGTATACTTAATAAGTTTAATATTAATAGGTAGTGTTCACTCTTGAAACAGGGCATGGCTTATTTGGAGTCAAAGCAATTTGTGCACCGCGACCTTGCCGCCAGAAATGTGCTTGTGGTCAACGAAGATTTTGTGAAGATCAGTGACTTTGGTATGTCCAGAGCGATGGGGGCAGGAAGTGATTACTACAAGGTGAGATTGAATAACTTAATTGATGCTGCAAGCCGAACTCTTCTGGAACTGTTAAAATCAGCAGTGTTAGCCAAATGCTGTTGTACTTAAGTTCTCTTAAGTACCAAACCACCATCTTTGATTTCTTAAGGTGACCATCTTGGATTATATTTTGGTGTAACCACAGAAAAATGTTTTACTTTGGTTGTGCAAATTGCCTTTTGAAATTCTTGTTTTGTGGCGATAATCAGTGTCTATGTAAGCGAGCTTAGAAAAGATTCTTATTATTGTGTTGATATCTGTGCTGCAAATTCTTGTTTATATTTGTTACTGTAACCTGGCATGTTCTTTTTGTTTCAACTGATAACCAATAGGCTGGAAAGCCAGAAACGAATAATGTTGATTGTGTTAATATCTGTTACTGCAGGCTGGCAAGCCTGGAAAGTGGCCATTGAAGTGGTATGCTCCAGAGTGCATTTATTACCGTAAGTTCTCAAGCAAGAGTGACGTCTGGAGCTACGGAGTGACGTTATGGGAAGCTACCTCGTACGGGGCTAAGCCCTACCATGTAAGCACAATGATATCTGTATACATCCCCTTGGGCAGAGGCCGGGGGCGGGGAAGGGAGTCTTTCCTTGGTAGGGGGCACACCAGGCAGGTGTAAGTACAATAGTTGACTCTCTGGGAAATGCTTCAGGACCTTAAGATTAGATCTAAACGTATGAGGTTATTGTATGTTTAAATTTAGAGCGTTCCACAGCTGCAAAAATAATTGAAACTCATTATTAACTTAGGAACTGTTTGCCATCGTCAACTAAAAGTTCGTAGTCCTTGAATGACATTTTGGTGCCTGTATGTGTACCATACGAGACAACACGATGAAGCTACACTGTAAGTCACTCAGGCATTTAAATGCGATAAGACATTCAGTTTGTAATTTCAGATTTTGAGAACAATTTATTTGCAGACGTTTATGGTATAAATTGAAAATGATTTAGTCGATACTTTCAACCTTGTTTGTTGTTACGTTTGTTTTCTCGAAGCTTTGGATGTTAGAATTACCCAAAAATTTGTACATACCTCTAATTTCTGAGTAAAGATGGTGGTGAAGATGATGATGATGGTGATAGCAGTGATGACATTGATGATGATGGTGATGATGATGATGGTGATAACAGTGATGATAATGATGATGGTGATAACAATCACATAATGATGATGATAATGTTGATGATGGTGTTGATGATAGTGATGGCGATGATGATGGCGATGATGGTGATGATGATGATAATGATGGTGATGATGGTGATAGTACAAATGACAATGATGATGGTGATAATGGTGATGTATATGATGGTTGCGATGGTGATGATGATAATGATGGTGATGACAAAGATGACAGCAATGGTGATGATGGCAATGATATATACTTGAGCACTGAAAAGTTGAAAGTTAGTAGAGTTGCGAAATATAATTTCGGTTGTAGTGCTAAATGTACCCAAAGTTTAAAACTGCGAGATTATGTCATCGTGAGAATTCCAGGAACTAACGTACTTGAACCTTTCATAGTACTGTGTTGGCTGACTTGTGTTCTTTTAATACTGTGATGTGTTGGTTACAGGGTCTAAATGGACAGGTGATACTGGAAAAGATTGAAGAGAACTACAGACTTCCGTCCCCGCCAGGGATTTCGCCGGAGGTTTATAAACTCATGAAGAACTGCTGGGAGTACAAGTGAGTGCATTTAGCCTTTTCATGACGTTGTACGTGCGTATATGTTATGTTGTGATACATAATGTGTAATGTTAGGCTATCCCGTTACTTGAAAATTAATACAACTTTCTGTATAATGACAATTTCACACAGAGGGCTTTTTCTGTTCCATGTTACACACAGCAAGTTATGAGGGTTAAAAAAAACCCAACTGGCAAATTGGCTGCCTGGAAAGCTGTTTACACCAGCGTGACCGGCGGGTAGAGGAGTCGAACTCGGGATGTCCAGGTTACGAATTAAATCTATTAGCCGCTCGGCCAGGTTGCTGTTGGCTAAGCTATGCTATGTTATGTTGTTTTATGCTATGTTATGTTATCCTATGCTATGCTATGTTATGTTATGTTGTTTTATGTTGTATAATGTTATGTCATGTTATGTTGTTTTATGTTTTGTTATGCTATACTATGCTATGCTATGCTATGTTATGTTAAGTTATCTTGTGCTGTGTTATGCTATGTTATGTTGTTTTAGGTTATGTAATGTTATGTTGTTTTATGTTATGCTATATTATGTTGTTTTATGTTTTGTTATGTTTTGCTATGTTATGTTAAGTTATCTTATGCTATGTTATGTTATGTTGTTTTAGGTTATGTTATGTTACGTTTCTGTTTTCTGTGCTGGTGCAGTGCTGCTCTCACTGTTGCCGTTGCTGTTAATATCAACGTCATTGCTGATGTTGGCTTGTTTTTGAGACTGTTGTCAACACTGATACAGCTACCCAGTACTGCTTTTGCTAATGGAATACGTCAAAGCTGCTATAACGTCAACTTGGAATTGTCACCAACATACCGGTTAACTACTGTTATAGCTGTTATCTGTTGTTGTAGCTACATGTTGTCTGTGGTTGTTGGCATTGCATGTCCATCCAGCTGATCCGAGACTATGAAACTAGCCAATCAGGCGCGAGAAAGCGGGAAAAACTTGTTGTCATTCCCAGTCCCCAAAGCATGCTTTTCTGTGCGCGATCAAAGTTCACGAGAACGAACAAATATTGCTACCGTGTCGGTTGTTGTTTATTTCGGTTTATTTACAGTTGATTCGGCTCAATCTTGCATTCAACAGTTTATTAAATTTCAGCGAGAGTTGGGCGCGATGATAACAGGTTTTTCCCGTGACGTCATGGAGCCAGATCAGCTGGATACGTTATGTGTTACTAACGCATCTCCGTGTTGGTTTGTTTAAAGGGACGAGGACCGACCGACGTTCAGGGACATTGGTGGGTTGCTGTACAGAATCATCAACCGCTTAAAGCGAGACAGCAGAGCGTAGAACAGTTTTGGGTCCCACTATGACGGATGATACAATTCTTCGGCGTACCGAGCACCATTCTAACCAACAAGTTTGGTTCTTTTAGATAAAGAAAACTAAATCCTTCGAGTTTAAGATGCTACAAATACTTTATTCGGTATTAGATGTTTGTTTCCAATGAGCATCCTTGCTCGAATATGAGGGTAAGGTGCTTTCGTGACTGTTGGAAACACACCTAATCGGATGCTTTATAGAGTCAGATTGATCACGCAATAAAACTTTAGTCACGCAGTCTGGGTTCACGCACTAAAGCCATAGTTGTGACCATGTATAACTGGAGACGTAATGCGCGATAGTTTGTAAATGGTTTTACTGGAAAGTATTGACTCAAACAAGTTGTGTTTGGAATTTGTACAAAACAAAGCAACGATAACCTGTGTTTAAGTGAACATTGAAAAGAAAAACGAACCTTTATGATTTTGATTCTCTCATCAGTACTCTATCAGCGAAACGGTTTTTAATAGGTACGTTTTTCCCGCCATACCTCTCAAAATTTACCGCGCTTTGGCCGACCGGAGCGGGATTCCGGGAGAAGTGAGCGACTCTGATTCGTGAGCTGGGCGAGTTTGATAAGAACTCGTGTGTTCTATTTAAGAACTAACTGGCCGGTGACTGAACAAAAAGAAAGGGATCAGAGTTTATCTCGGAGCTCTTGTTTTACATTAAAGAAGGAACTGATAAGATTCAATTAGCTAGAAAAGAATATGTCAGTAAAACTGATATATATCAGTCTTCGAACTACTTTTGCCGACCATGTAACAGTCGGTTAAAACGTTTTGTAGATTTAAACAAATATTTTTTGACCAACCATTTATAAATATATTTCGAGTCGAAAATAACGGTGCGTTTGAATGGTCGGGTTAGAAAGACAGAGTTTATTGAAGTATAGGGGTTTGTAACTTGTAAGCCGTTAGAGAAATATTTTTGACTTACCAGAATTAGATATAAGCACGGTGTATTTATGTTTTGCAGAAATAATAACCCTGTAATTTTTCCAAATGAAATAAATTTTTGAGATTGACATCCATTTTATGTCTAGGAAGTTGTGTTTGTGCAGTTTTCTTCAAGGGTAGGGCAAAACTTCAAAGAACCCCCCCCCTCTCGGTTTTTTTGGTCTTAAATTTTTACCTCTTGACCAGTTGCCAAACGCTTTTGCGTTACTGTTCATCGATAATGAACACATCTTTTGACACTAATAAAGTGACATCATCAAATACTAATTACCCGAAATCAGAGTTTGCGGTCAAACTTTCGAATTTAAGAATGAAAATATTTAACCCTTAAACTGGCAGGGGGGGTTCAACGAACCCCCCTCGATTTTTTTGGTCTTAAATTTTTGCCCCTTGACCAATTGCCAAACGCTTTTGCATAACTGTTCCTCGAT